>PVKU01006816.1:0-29705 GCA_004027475.1 Anoura caudifer
CTTAGGTAAAGAAATGGCTTATCTGGAGGAAGGTATACAAGGCATGTTACACCTATCCAAAACTCTGGTGGCCCAGTATACTTCACTGGGGCTGAGGGGACTATATTGGGATTTCCCTCCTTTCAGATATCTGGGCCCTTTCTGTCCAGGCCATCAAGACAGAAAAGGGCAAATTAGTTCTAAAGTGAAGCCCACAGACAACCCCAACCCTTCACCAACCCAACCACTTAGTTCAGCCAAACTGTTGAGCCTCATGGGGCAACGATGAAAATGGGCTTCTCAAGTGAGGCCTATATTGCAACCAATCACCCAAGTAATGAGGTCATAGGCACACACCCTATGAAAACAGAAGAACACACAGGTTAATTCATACAACAATCCCCAAAACAGTCTCTGTGGCTGTGAGATGGTCCTTTGGGAAGACACTCAGTTGCAAGGTCCTTCCTGCCTGTAATTGTATACCCTTGGTGACATTACAGACCCAGTTGCAATTTTCAAATGAAAGCAAACTTCCAAGGCAGTTAGCTGCGCCATTCTGATGTCTGATACTGAGCTTTGTGATTTTCCTTAAATCACAATTTTTCTCCTTAAAATCACCCTCATTGTTATTACAGGGACTACTTTGTGTCCTGCTTTTAATTTTGACTGTTCATTTGCATAAACACACCAAGAGCAGCCTAGATCACTTATGATCTTTAAGTTTGCTTTGCTGGAACTCACACAGGGAACCCTTAGATTGACTTCTCAGTCTGCCCCTCAGGACACAGAAGCAGAGCCACACATCTGCCATCTGGTTTCGACTGTACCAGTCGTTGCACTCAAATCCTTGAGCCTTCCATTGTGCCTACAGGTTCCTTTTAGCCATCTTTCAGGAAAGCAACCTTCGTTCCTTCCCTGGAAAGACTGGCACAAACCGCACAACCAACCAAAGTACCAGGCTTTTTCTCATGGGCTTTCGCTACCTACGAAAGTCAATCCCAGTTCCTCAGGGCTTTCTGGTGACAACCAGAACCCATACTTGCCTCCTTCAGGTGTGACATTCCAGTCAAAGTCTTGGTTAACAAAACCACTATTAACGACTAGTCTTATTGGTTTTATGCAAAGAAACCTTATGTCATCAATCACTCTATCAGAATGCCAAATTCTGGAGGGATCAGGTAGGGAGAAAAATACAAAGTGTGAAGGAAAATCCTTTTCCTTCTAATATCACCAAAATTGCATCCCTATGCCTTATACATTCTATTACTAACACCACATAATTCCTTCCCAAAACTTTCACTTTTCCATTTATCTTTACAGTTTCCCACAGACCTTCTGCAACGTTCACAAACCTTCTAATCTTCTTTTTCCTTCTTCACTTTCCTACAGATTATGAAGTTTCAACCTTCCCTGGAATCCTCAATTTCCTTTTCAGAGCAGATACAGAGCAAAATCTGAAACAATACACAGGTAGAGGCATTCTCTTGCACCAGTGCATTCATTGGTGCCTCACAGAGATGCTCTTTCAGGCCCGGTCTCTTGGCAGAGATATGCTCTTTCACCTCAGACTGAGACACATCAGCCCCAAATGACCCTTCGTGGGTCCCAAGTGATGAGGGCATTCTCCCCAACCAGTTACAGATGACCTTAAATTAGGTCTTACAGATACAGGATTCTGCTCAGAAACAATTCCCTACTGAAACCACATTCCTATAATGCCAGAAAAAGTGCAGTTGAGGTTTCCTTTCTTCCAGGTTTAAAACTTTCACATCCTTTATACATATTCTTACACATCTAGATTTTTAACCATTATTCACTTTTAATGCTAGTTTCTTTCCCACACTGGGAAGGACTATACTTAAACTCAGTATGCAGCAGCAAAAAAATCCCTAGCACCACTGGTACCTTCTACTAAAAGTCCCTAAATTTGCAGACACATCTTGCAGTTTTCCTAAAGCTTAGACCTTGCAAACACCTTATCAGCACAGAGGGAGTCCTTGGACCTCCATTAAAGACCTTCAAAACCAGAGCCATCCGTGTCCTTGTCCAGCTAGGAGGCTGGTTACTGTGGCTGCTATCGCCCTCAAGCAAGGGGGGGCAATCCTGCTGCAATATTGTCTAGCTACTTGGACAGATAGGCTACAGGCTTGTGCCAAGGTCCGACCTCCTGAGTCAGGACCCCTAGGGCTACCTTATCTCGTTTATGGGCAAACAGGAAGAACGGCTTGTCAGGGTTGGGCAGGCCAAGGGCTGGAGCTCTGACTAGGAGTTCTTTTAGTCTTTCAAAGGCACTCTGCTGCTCTGGTCCCCAGTTGAATGGGGCAGTCTTGACCCCCCTTAGGGCCTGGTACAGTGGTTTAGCTATTTCTGCATACCCTGGAATCCATATTCAGCTGAATCCAGCTGTCCCTAAAAATTCCTGAAGCTGTTTTCTGCTCATGGGTCTGGTTTGCTGACTGATTACAGCCCTTCTTTCAGTTCTTAATGTCCTTTGACTGCTCGGAGATCCTGCACGGGGCGATATCCAGACCCGTCTGGCTCTTAACAGGGGGAGCGGTGTGTTCCACTGTGACTGGCAGGGGACCAATATCCCTATCCTGGCTCCCCTGGGTCTGTGGTACAGCCTGAGACAGTGAGGCTGCACCCCCGGTTTCAAATCTATGATTACTGGAGCGTGGCCAGTGGCAAGTCCTGGTGGATTTCCTTCTGCCCATATGCTCCCCACGTTTCCTCCCCTTACGGCGCAGACAAACAAAGGGTTTCAGGGTTCTCTCACTTGCTCGCCTGGCCTCTCCTCTTGCGAGGAACTTAGGTCTGTCTTAACTAAGGCTGCCCGCGTAGAGTCCGGGTTAGCTTCCCAGCCGTTATGCCATATGACAGACCAAGGAACCGCAGGTTAGGGCCCACTCATGCTCTGTAGGCTGATGCCCGTGGAGCCACAAACACATTTACTCTCTTTCACACACACAATTTCTCAGAGTTTATTACTTTTCCCTCCCCAAGAAAGGGAAATCTGGTCCGGATATCTGATGCCACTAGGGCCTGAGTTCCCTCCCGAGAGAGAGAAACCTGGTCCGGATGTCTGAGGCCACTGGGGCCTAAAAAGGGTGAACAGCCCTCTTTCTGGTCTTGGGTCCAGTCCCCAGGGCACTTACTGATTCGGCACCTTCCGGACAAGCCTCAGTCCACTTTCCCCACTTGCCCAGGTTGAAGGGTGGCTTGGAACCCCAGGCGGAGGCGAGCTGCAGCTTTCCAGGACCCAAAATCACCAGGGCACGTGCTTCCCTCCGGCTGCTGGCTCACCCCATCAGTCCCGGCCACCTTCACCAGAGGCAAACAGCCTGCTCATGTGAGTCAGTTCCCGGTCAGGGAACCAAAATATTACGGAAAATAATTCAGAAAATAATGACTCTGGCACAATTCGGGGTGACAGAGTGAGGCTTTATTATACGCGTGGACCCAGAGGAGGCAGTGTCCAAATTCTGGGCCCCGAACCTTGGCTGGGCAGGGCTTTTATTGCTCTCTGGATGCCGTATCGTACATGGCAAAAGCAGGAAGTACAGAAGCTGATGCAAAAATAACTCTAGCCTTGAGGTGTCCTTATCGGAAGCTGGGTGTACAGAAGTCAAAGCAGAAATTATGACTACCTAACTGAAACCCGACAGTTTTGCGGTTTCTAAGTAACCTAAACAAAACTCTTTCCTAGTTCCCAGTCCTTCTTCTGGGTCACTTTGTCCTAGTTGACTTTTCTTCTACACTATAGATAAAAGTGATTGACACACCATCATTACAGTACTAAGCTACTCTGAATTTTACTATACATTTACTTTTACCATAGAGCTTTATATTAAGGTTTTATATGTTTTCATGCTGTTACTTAGTGTCCTTTCATTTTAACTTGAAGAACTTCCTTTAGCATTTCCTGTAAGGCAGGTCTAGTGCTCATGAACTGCCTGAACTTTTGTTGGTCTGGGAATGTCTTTATCTCTTGCTTATTTCTGAAGAGCACTTTCTCTGAGTGTGGTATTCTTGGTTGGAATTTTTTCTTTTATCACTTTGTGTATTTCATCCCATTTTCTTCTGGTATGCAAGATTTTTACAGAGAAATTCACTGACAGCCTTACTAGAGTTCCTTTGCATGTGATGAGTGATTTTTATCTAGCTGCCTTCAAAAATTCTTTCCATCTTTGACATTTAGCATTTTTGCAGTTCTTTTATTGTTGTTCAGCTATAGTTGTCCCAATTCCCCCCTCGTTGTTCTCCCCTGACCCCCACCACCCATTCCTTCAGTCAAAGAAGGAACTCCTACCCTTCATGACAGCATGAATGGAACTGAAGAGTATGACATTTAGCAATTTGATTATAATGCGTCTCAGAGTAATCATATTTGATTTGACCTTGCTTGGGATCCTCTGAGCTTCCTGTACCTGGATGTCCACCTCTCTCCCAAGATGTAAGGAGTTTTGAGTTGTTATTTCTTTAAATAAGCCCTCTGCCACTTTCTTTATCCTTTTTCTTTAACTTCCGTAATGTGAAGT
The DNA here is from genome assembly GCA_004027475.1 of Anoura caudifer. Classification (NCBI taxonomy): domain Eukaryota; kingdom Metazoa; phylum Chordata; class Mammalia; order Chiroptera; family Phyllostomidae; genus Anoura; species Anoura caudifer. The sequence goes on from PVKU01006816.1 coordinate 4,518, forward strand.
TGGTTCACTTGATGGTGTCCATAATTCACATAGGCTTTCTTTATTTTTAAAAACATTAGTACTACTCCATCTAATTAAAAATGTTCTGTCTTCAAGTTATCTGTTTTTTTTCTTCTGCATGACCATGTTTGTTTTTGAAGCTATCTATTGAATTTTTTTACTTTTGTTATATTCTTCAGCTCTAGTATATCCACTTGGTTCTTTTCAACTGTTTCTATTTCCTTATTAAACTACTCATTTTATTCATGCATTTTTTTTCTGATTTTGTTAAATTGTCTATCTGGCTTATTTTTTTCTTCCATTTCATTAGGTTTTTTCAAGATGGTCATTTTGAATGTTTTCTCAGGAAAGTTGTAGATCTCCATTTCTTTGGGCTTGTTTACTGGAGCTTTATTATTTTCTTTTGATGGTGTCATATTTTCCTGATTCTTCTTTATCCATGTATTTTTGCATGGGTGTCTGTGCATTTGAAGGAACAAACACCTTGTCCAGTCCTTACAGACTGACTGCACCAGGTTAACTTCTTCTGTTTCCCAAGCCAATGGGATTACCTCTAGAATTGCAGTCATGCTGGGTTGGAGCTAGTTTTAAGGCTGTTGCTGGGTCTATAGCAAGGTCCATGGTTGGCAGGTTGTTACAAGGGGTTCAGGTAGACAAGGATGCTGTCTGGGTGAGTGTGACTGCTTCAAGTACCTGTTCAGTAGACTATCACTTGGACAAGTGTGTACTTCAGGGCCCACAGCTGAGCTCTCGGTCAGCAGGCCTATGACTACCTGGTATATGGATGGGTATGGTTCCAACCCGGTCCCTCAAAGGGCTCCTGCTTGGTCACTGGTTGGGTCCCTAGGTGGGCAAGACTGGCTCTGGACCATGGACGAGAGGACATATGCAAAGGATGTCTTATTTGGCCATTTTACTGGCATCACTCCTGTTGTTCTTTTTTTTTTTTTTTTTTTTTTTTTTTTTTTGCGTGTGAAACCTAGCAGTCAGAATCTCCTGAAAGTCACAGAGAGAGTAAATCAATGACTATATTTGAGTTTATGAAATTTATTACAAAGAATATATACATCAGCTGTTTTCCATTTCTGCAGTGAATAGAATTTAGTTGAGGATTTAAATTAGAAGGGAAAAAAAACTACTTAGAGAATAAAGCTCAGAAAAAGAAATATACTCAATAGTACCCTAATATGACTTTTTATTTATTTTTTTTACTTATTTTTAATTTGTTTAATTGTCCAATTAGAGTTGACATTTAATGTTATTTTGTTTTAGTTTCAGGTGTACAGCACAGCAGTTACACATTGATATAATTTACAATGTGATCCCCCAATAATTCTAGTATCCATCTGGCATCATACATACTTATTATAGTATTTTTGAGTAAATTCCCTATGCTTTACTCTACGTCCCCATGATTGTTTTATAACCAATTAGTACTTCTCAATCCTTCACTATTTTCACCCCCAACCCCCCTCCCCTCCTGCATCTATCAGTCTATTTTCTATATCTATAAGTCTGTTTATATTTTGTTTGTTCATTATTTTTTCTTTAGATTTTACATGTAAGTGATATCATATGGTATTTGCCTTTTCTTTGTCTGGCTTATTTCACTTAGCATAATACCCTCTAGGTCCACCCATGCTGTTGCAAATGATGACTAACTATTGTTATGCTGTTTATAAACTTAAGTTGACTTTAAAAGATCACCTATCCTTTACAAAGCTTTACAGAATTTTTCTATGGTTCTAAAATGTCATTTTTTTTTCAAAGTTTCCCTAGTCACATGAAGCTCATACAGACTAGTCAATATACGTTCTTACAGATACTTCTTAAAAATCTGAGAGATGTCACCCAAGCTTCATCTTCAGCTGGTAGTTAGGAAAAAGGAAGACACCTTAGAATCCATGATTTTGAGTCAGAACACGTTACTGAATTTATTGTAGTATCTGGCACAGTGTTTGTAGTCTGATAACTTTCAAATCCAGAGCTTGTTTCTGGTGGTAAATAAATGGCTAGTCCATTATTGCACTGATGTAGACTGTGAGAAAAGGGAGGAATTAGATACCAATCAAGTGCCTCATTGATTTGAGGATGCTGATGCAGCTGCTCACAGGATCTGTTTAGCCACTTTTTCTCCCAGGATAATCTGCATGTGAGCAATTTCTTTTTATCTGAGAGTTATTGTCTTAAATGCTATCCATCCATCCAGGTGACATAAAGGCATAGCAAACTGACTGAGGCCATAGCACCAATTCCTAAGGTTCGCTTAAGCTTGCTATAGTTACTGTGTATATTCCTCTAGGCAAGAATCTATCCCCTTTTGGATGGAAGTGTGGATTTCAGTTATTTTATTGAGAGCACATGCCCTGCCATGTAAAGACCAATTATGGAGCTGAAGCTGCAGTGTTTAGGTTTTGTGGTGCTCTGGTCAGTTTTCTGGCTGCTAACTGCAGTTCTTCGATATCTTTGAGGCTTCTAGATGCCTCTATCCTATCCTAGAAACAGTTCCTCAAAGTGTGCTCCTTGGATCCGCTGCAGCATTACCTGAGAGTTTGCTATAAATGTAAATTCTCAGGACCTATTTTGGACCTTGTGAATGAAAAACTCAGGAGGAGGGGCCCAGAAACCTGTATTTGAACAAGCCCTCTGAATCTGGTCATTCGTGCTCAACTCCGAAAACCATTTTTCCAGAGGAGTTCACGGGGACTCTAGGACCTTTCCTTGAGTCATAATGAGAAAATACAGTTCAAGACTATGCTAAATGAGCCTCACTAAACTCCACCCCCATAGCTCCTAGCAATTCCTTGCAGAATCCACCCAGGCAGCATGGAGTATATACCACCAAAGCCTTCGGCTCCTAGGAAATGGCCCAGGCCTTGAGAAAATCTCTACACTGGCTATAACATATAAGTCATGTGATTCCCAAATGAATGGCCATTCACTCATTTAATCAACACATATATTTGAGCATCTACTAAGCTCTCGTCACATATCTGAGTCAAGAATCTCGTGGTCAAAGAAAGAAGATAAGATAATGATATAAGACAATAATGTAACACATGGGAAAAGAGATCTCCTCCAATGCAAATATCAGACTCAGATTCAAAGGAAACAAACTGCATATTTAGCTGCTGGTTTTTGACAATGGATAGGCATAAATGTTTTTCAAGCTACCATAAACATAGTCAGTGGTGAGGTTTGGAAACATAAATTCTGTAACTCTATGTGGAATGGGTCAGAAGGAGAAGGAAACAGAGAAGGGAGATCCACCAAAAATAATTACAACAACTGAGAAATGAACATGGCCTGACCTAGGAATGGCTATGAGATTACTGGTAAATGCAAAGGGATAAGTGAAACATGCATCTGAAGTTTGGAGACTAAAGAAGTAAGATTGTTATGTTATGTTATTAAAATTAAAGTGAAATAAAAGATGAAGACTGGAGCCTTGAGATGGGAAGCTTGTTATTTTGTGTGCATGTTGAATGTAAGGTGCATGCTGAACATGCAAATTAAGGAGTTCAAGCTACAGGTAGAAGCAGAGGACTGTTGGTAGCTCATAAGAAAGAAAACAAGATTGGACATCTCTGTTAGGGAGACAGCTACACAGACATGATTGTTGATGTTATGAGAAGAAAGGAGATTTTTAAAGGAAAGTGGGTTGAGAGAAAAATGAAGTGGGCTATAGGAAACATCTTGAGAAATTATGGCATTTTATGGGTTGGAAGAGAGGCATCCATGGAAGAGGAAGGGGAACCAGAAACTGACAATGTCCTGTAAGCAAAAGTGATATCCAGGTGGGACTTACCAGTATTGGTGGACCAGCCATCAACGTTTCTTCTGAGTCATAAGTGTTCTGTTTGTATTGGTGTTCATAATGGTCTGGCTTTCAAATATTTTTAAGCCTAGAAAAGACAAAGGGCAAAGAATGAGGTTCCAGTCATTCCACATCCCAGATTTGGGCAAATTTCAATGCTTTGTAGAACTGTAGGGCAAACCAGAGGAGACAACCTCCAAGAAAGAAAATAGTATATGCATAAAATCATTCTACAATTTACAGTCTGGCTTAAGAAACCCTCCCTCAGCATAAAGACAGTAATTAAAGCTGAGGTGAATTATGAATTCTGATATCACATTCTCAAAAAGAAATTGATGAATGAGAAACTATCCAGAAGATAAGTGACTTCTTATTCTTACAAACAATAAATGAGAAATTTGGGATGTTTTTCTTAAAAATTTAGGATAAAGATAATACATGAGAGTGGTCATCAAATATTTGAAGAGTTTTATGTTAAAAGGGGGGAAGAATGAGGAAAGAAACAGATTTTAGAACCAAGTTTCATTCACTTATATTGTAATTTTTGTTTCTTATGCTCAAACTGATTAACATGATAAGAAATAATTTGACTGTATTTTACATGTAAAATAATTGGAGATCAGTAAAGCAGTATGCTTTCTCTGTAATAATACAGTGTAACAATACCCTCAATCCCAAAATCCAAGAACCGACTTCCAGTAAAAAATTAAATATCCCACCGTCAAGCAAGGTGAAAGTTTCTCTTTTTTTTTCAAACAGGATAAAATGCCTAAAGGCTAGATCAATCAATTAATTAATTAAATGCACCATTATTTAGAGTAAGTGCCCACTATCCAAATATGTGGCTTTTTATAAGCAGTCAAGATTCCCCATGATCTGTGCATCAAAAAATGCTGGAAGTTAACATAGTATTCTTTTTATTGATTTTTCTCCTGCTGCCTTCACAACAAAAACAAGATGAAAACATGCCCCCTTACAGGTCCAAACCAGTTCCAGAATATTTGGCACCATGAAGTTGTTATTGAAAACTAAAAAAGGCCTCTTTCTTTGATCTCCCAGAAGTGGGACATTTGGAGATGTGTGTGAAAAGCGGTGAATGTTTTTATGTCCTGGTAGTTTCTTCATAAAGTAGTGACTTCAGCTTTGCTGTAATGTTTTTGACAGACAATAAAGATTATGATGCATACTTGTCGTACACCAAAGTGGATCCTGACCAGTGGAATCAAGAGACTGGGGAAGAAGAACGCTTTGCTCTTGAAATCCTACCTGATATGCTTGAGAAGCACTATGGATACAAGTTGTTTATACCAGACAGAGATTTGATCCCAACTGGAAGTAAGTGAATGTTTCCATCTGAGAGTATGCATTTTCATGTGTCTGTGTAGTCATCATTTCTAGACATAGTGTTACCCTCTGGTTCTTTACTTCAAAAATCGTCTGTGTCAGGTTCTCAACAAAGAAATGTCATTATGTGTTGACATGAAACTTAATTTTTGACATGACTGAGGAGCACTCTTTCCACCATTTTATAAAGCATCTCATTTTATGAGCCTTAACATTGAAAGAAACCAAATGAGAGATTTGTACTTGGAAAAATATTTCTAACATTAAGGGAAACAAAGCCCGCATTCTATTCAGAGTGATCATTGGCTATTTTCATCTTCTTGACAAACTCCAATTCTCATTTAATGCGCGAAAGAGAATCTTCTATGGCTTTCTGGACCACATGTTGGATTTACTCACTCTGATACACCTTTTTTCTCTTTTGTAGCCTACATTGAAGATGTAGCAAGGTGTGTAGATCAAAGCAAGCGGCTGATTATTGTCATGACCCCAAATTACGTAGTCAGAAGGGGCTGGAGCATCTTTGAGCTGGAGACCAGACTCCGAAACATGCTCGTGACTGGGGAAATTAAAGTGATTCTGATTGAATGCAGTGAGCTACGCGGAGTTATGAACTACCAGGAGGTGGAGGCCCTCAAGCACACCATCAAGCTCCTGACGGTTATTAAATGGCATGGACCAAAATGCAACAAGTTGAACTCTAAGTTCTGGAAACGTTTACAATATGAAATGCCTTTTAAGAGGATAGAACCCATTACGCACGAGCAGGCTTTAGATGTTAGTGAGCAGGGGCCTTTCGGGGAGCTGCAGACTGTCTCGGCCATTTCCATGGCTGCGGCCACCTCCACAGCTCTAGCCACGGCTCATCCAGATCTCCGTTCCACCTTTCACAACACGTACCATTCACAAATGCGTCAGAAACACTACTACCGAAGCTACGAGTATGACGTACCTCCTACCGGCACCCTGCCTCTTACCTCCATAGGAAATCAGCATACCTATTGTAACATCCCTATGACACTCATCAATGGACAGCGGCCACAGACAAAATCGAGCAGGGAGCAGAATCCAGATGAGGCTCACACAAACAGTGCCATCCTGCCGCTGTTGCCAAGGGAGACCAGTATATCCAGTGTGATTTGGTGACAGAAAAGAAAGGGACACCCCGTCGTCCCTGGGAGCTTGAGTAGAGTCTGCAGTCCAGTGCCTGGAACTAAATCCTCGACTGCTGCTGTTAAAAACATGCATTACAATCTCTAAAACACGAGGAAAAACAGGGTCTTGTACATATGTTTTTTGCAGTTTCTTTGTAGCATCAGTGTTTTCCTGTTTTACCATGTCTCTGACCCATTACATTTTTGACTTTGTTTTATATGTCATTGGAATTTGTAAATTTACATTTTTTTAAAGAAGAGACTTATGTATAGATAGAGAACCCTTCTTTGCTTCATTAGTTTAGTTTCAGAATGGGTTTTGTTTCCTTTCCTTGATTTTGTTTTGCTTTTAACATTTCCTTCGGGTGCTTGGACAAATCAATCTGATGGGACAAGGAGCACCGGATCCTCTCTTGGGTTCTACCTGGGATCAGCAGGGCCACCTGGGCCATCAGAGAGCAGTGCGACAAATGCCAGCATTGCCATTGGAGGGGAAAGAAATGAGAAGAACACTTGTTCATAGAAGGGCCCCGCCAATCAGAGCCCTGAATCTCTGCCTTGTCCCACCTCATTCCTCACCTCTACCCTTCTAATGGCGGCATGATGTGTAAAAACTCTGAGGAGGGGTGGGGGTGGGTCTAACTGTCTTAACATTTAATTCACTGTTCATCAGAATACACTCCAGACCCAAAAGTGTGCTAGTCACTTGGCAGTGACCGCTACAGCGTGCTAAGAAGAGAAGATCAAGGGCATGAAAATGGGGGAAAGAGTGTTGTTTCCATTTTTTAAATGAGTTGTTGTACCCTTCTATAAATATATATATATATATAGAAACACACAACAAAACAAAAGAAACAAAAAAAAAACACAAAAAAAACACAAAAAAAAAACAAAAAAAATTAAGCCCTATATTTGATCACTTCCTGGAAAGGCATGAATGTGTTTGTGGCTGTTTTTGTTTAATATTCTACTTCCTCTTTTCCCTTTATATTTTTTCTGCAAACGAGATTATGTGCAAATGCCAGGCAAGTTAACTCAAAAGGGTGAATCAACACAAGTCAAAATGAAATTTACACTGAAGGCTTCCAAACCAAAGGGAAGGACAGGATGTGTCATCAAATATGTTTTGTCACCTTGTATTATACAAAGTGTTATTTTCTAAAGAGTCGGAACAAATCCGTGAAACTTATTATGGGGTCCCCTTGTACTAAGCGTTAATTCACTGTACTTACTTTTCAATGCTACATTTAGAAGCAAGTGTTTGGTTTCAGTTTGTGAACATAAACAACACTAATATCAGTGTTTCAGTAAGAATTCAGGAGGTCTAACATACGAATACCTACAGAAGTCAGTATTTTCAAAATAAACATTATTTACACAAAATGTTTTTATAAATTAGGTGAGAATGTGTTTAAAATAATTTTACTGTATAAAAACTTAGTTTTATTTGTCTTTCAGAAACAGAAAGCTGATGCTCCCAGAAAATTCCTCCCTACCATGTAGCTTTGTTTGAAATCAGTGACATAAGCAGCTAATATATGTTTATGTTAAGACGATGCAAAATCAGTCGTAAAGGAACTTGCAGAGGGCAGAATTGTTAAAGGGACATAGTATCTAATTAGCTTTAGTTAAAAACGATCAATGTGATGAAAAACGCTGATAATACAATTTTAGCATTACTTTAGTGACTCCTCGTCAGAACGTCCATTTCAGTCATCGTCTGTGACTCGTGTAGTGACCATAGTATGTTTGGTTTGCTCCTACCACCATATAATAACAAAACGAGTCTACAGTTTGGGTCACAATTCTAAGGTGTGAGTTGGCCACAAAAAGTATAAACTTCAACAGAATTCATCAGGGAGGGTAAAATTGAATTGCAAATGTCCAAGAGACACGTATAAGAATTTTGTGACAACACAGAGTTTTCCATATTTGTGCAACAATGTAAAGGAGCCCTAGGATGTGCATTGATTTTTCTTTGCTTAGAAAAAAAGTGTATTTCCCTGATGACTCACCTGGGTCTCTCTCTAGAATCTGTTCTTTATTCCCTTGCTCCCTTTGGACCTGTGTCACATTTGCACAAACCAGAACTGAAGCTGCAAGGACACATAAACTTTAAGGTCAGCTTTGCACATGGGGTTATTTTCAGAATCCAAGAAAGCCGTTGTTTACTTTGTACAATGGACACCTGTCAGAGACTGGTGGGGGCGAATCTCATCAGACAGGATTCTCAGCTCTGCCAGTGCTCAGAAAACTGTAAACGTGGCAGTGGTCTGGTTTTCTTCTTTTTCGTTTTCCCTTTTAAGTGCACGATGGAAGTGTAGAGGAAGTAATCACACCACAGTCATATTTTAGGCATCCATAGGTGTTAATTTAGCTGCCTTGGGAGTTCTTTTCTTTTGGTTCTATTTTTAGTGTAGATTTAAGCACTTTGAATAGCATGATTCAGGGACTGATGGGTAATATTTGATATCTCACAACTTAAGAAATATTTTTCCTCTAATGCTTTGTCATATTTTTAAAACTGAAATAAATGGAGAAGCTATCTATGGCTTTAGAAACATTCCTCCCAAGTATCCCTCTATCAGCTCCATGTGAGAACAAATGAAGGAAACTGTCATGTGTTCACATGCTCTCTGTTTAACAAAATTTATGTTAGAACTCACAATAAAAAGAGAAAAAAATGTATTTTCCCTAGTGCTTAGGTTTCATCCTTCTCTTTTTTTTCCTGTGGGTGCTGTTGGGGATAAGCATATTCTAGTTTTCAAAACACAGTTGAACGTGTGAACATTGAGCCAAGCTGAGGGAGAGAATGGTCCCGTGGACTTGGACATGTGTGATGTTTGGTATTGCCTGCTTCTGCCCATCATAGCTCAGGCTCCGAGTGACACATCATGGATTCAAGACTTCATCTGGTTCTTTAATGTAACCTCTACTTGCTGCCTGTGAGTGCCCTACCCTTTATACTGGTGCTCAAATCTTATTACTTAATTTAGAATTCATTCCTTAGGTTTCCTATGGGCAGAGAAGAAATTTGTATCTCAAGCAGCCAGCTGATTTAAGTTTAGATATATTCTTTGAAATAAATCTGAGACGTGAAGAGTTAAGAGACTTGAACCTACTATATTTCTATAGCTAAATACCCAGTTCAAACAGTCAACCATTTTCAGTTTATTACTTTCTGGATAATGTATGTATTTGAACACTATTGACTTAATCTTAAATATCCAGATACTGGTTTCTTCTTTATTTCTTTATTATTTACTATTTTATAACAAGAGGAAATATTAACTGAGAGCCAGTCCCTAAACTCTAAGTGAGTTTTGTTTATCCTAGGACAGTCATTAACTTCGACAGATACTATTTATGTAAGTTAAGATCACCATTTCTAGGAAAACATCAATTCATACATTTGTACATTACTTTCTGATTCTGGAATGGTACTCTAGTTATCCTTTCTCTCTAAGAAGTATTTTTTATCTTGTGCTTAATTTCTTTCCTTTTTTTCAAGTACCATTTATGTTTATATCATTAGTCCCAGAAAAAAAAATGCGTATTTAAATTCAAAGGAGACTATTGGTATTCTACAAGAGAAATGGCTGAACGACACTAAGGAAATGCACAGACACGGAAGAGGAAAATCCCTTACTGTCTGTGATCTAAACTTGCTTGGTTACTATTCCCATTATTGCCAGAGCTGGTTAAGAGAGGTGAAATATTAAATGGGTTAAACATCCTACCTACAGACACACATACCTTCTCACCGAAGAGGTTTTTGCACAGTATAGACAGTTATTTGAAAGAGTTGATAATGCAACTGACTTCCCTAAAAGGAGAAGCTTGTCAATGGAGGCAGAGCTCTCCCTTGCCTTATCACGAACCCTTTCCACCCTTTCCACTCTCTTTAGAGTGACTAACAGTCAGATTTTGATTATCTGGAACAATAGACCTTAAACTGGGGTTCAGGGACCCCTTGAGTCTATGAAAAAAAAAAATGAAAGTCCTTGAAATTCCAGACAAAATGGTGAATGTGTGCCAAACTATGTTTTCCTGGATGTCAGACTCAAAGACATCCATCACCTAAAAAACTATTCATGTTTGCATTTAGCACGCAGTCTCAGAAACCGGCACTCAGATAAACCACATCATTTGCGGGCACCGTTATGGCTACTATTTCTCACGTTCATTCATGAAAAATCCACTGGCTGCTTATTGTTTTTTTTTAACAAACAAAGGCACTTCCTCTTCTAATTTGCCCCGACCGATGGGAGACTTGGTTTACTGTGAGGAAAACCTTTGTATGATGACAAGTAATTCAGGCCCAGATGAATGAGAAGTGACTTACTACGATAGTTTACTCATTTCTTAATTTACCCAAAATATAGTTTGGGGGAATGTGAACTCATGTAATTTGGCATGATGGTCTTTTTTCATGAAGCTTCCTTATGCTTTAGGTTTAATCATGTTTCCTACCACAAAATGAAGAAGAGTTAATCTAGTACAGGAGTAGAAGAAACAACCATTTGACCTGCTTTTCCAAGGGGATCCAGTTTTCTTATGCCAAGATTTGGAATTCGCCGTATACTTGGTTTTCAGCAATGGGGCTTTTGCCAGTTTCAGGATATACGATATGACTTTGGGGCAACATAAAGAATTCTGAGAATAAACTGGAGTGAGATGGTTATTTACAGTTTTACTTTTTACTCATCATTCACAGCAAGCGAAAGTTTGTGATAAATTAATAGTTAAGGTACAAGGAGCTGTAAAACCTGAATTTGAGTAAAGAGAAAAATGAGAATAGTTCATCCTAATCCTAAACTTGCATGTTCTGTCATCATTGAACCTCAGTCACATGCATAGCAAATGCCCAGACAAAAAAGAAGAAACTCGGCCGTAACCTTCCATTGAGTATCATTTTTCCCTTCCAGGCTTAGAATGCAAAACATCTCTCCATTACAGACACATAAGATACATAAAAAAAAAAAATTCCTTCTGCCCTTGAGTAAATGTTCCTCTGAATAGTCTGTGAGTTCACTGACAAACTCATGTTTCTGAGCTGTTCATTAAAGGAAGTAAAGTAAGGCACTCTTGTTTTCCTACCTTTTGCTACCCTCACCGATGCATTCTCCAGGGTCTACGGCCTGGAAGTATTGTCTTCCTGACAAACAAAGGCAATCACTCTCAGTCATTACGCTGTATTCCCCCCACAACTAAATGGATAGAAACCGAAGAACTGCACATGAACTTGAGACTTTTACATGTAATATTGATGTTGTGTAAATTTCAATCTTCATAGTCCAGATAACCTTAAGTTTCAAAGGGCATGCTGGTCATTTAAAAAAAAGATTTCATGTAAAATGACATATTACATAGTGCATGAACATGTGGCGAAGTAAATTGGATCTATCCTTACTAGTCAATGAGAGACTAAATTGGGGGAGATCAGATGTGAGTGTTGTAGGTTAACTCTCAACTGGGTTGAAGACACCTTTACGTTAGGGTACATGGACAATCGTCCATTTTCTTTGCAGCATATGCTCCTGGTAACTAGAATCCTTAGTGTGTTCTTTCCACCAAAATAGTGGAGATGTATGTTCATATAATCTGCTATTGAATTGTAAAAACTTTTACACTTTCAGAGTTTGAGGGAACCCAAACTAGGAAAGTGAATTGAGTCATTTTCCTCTGCTGGTGTTCAAGTCAAATTTTAAACTCAGATACTCTCACATATGTTCAGCAGTCAGTAAACAGTGCATTTTACATAGTGTTTCCCTTTAGTTTTGCCTACCCTCTTTGATTTCTGTACAATCTAGAATGTATGTAACTCATGTGTAGGTGATGGAGGCGCTCCTTTCTTCTTAGAATACTTACAATTATATATTTGGTTTTGCTTTGACTAGCAATAGGAAAATAGACAAATACAAGTGTACAAATGAGAAATTTTAAACTTGAATTATAATTTGTGTTTTATAGTCGTTTCATAAGTCTGTTGCTCTCTATGAGTATGCTCTCTATATATCCTGTAAAAATAAATTTATATGTTACATAGAAATTGAAGAAATTAAATTATTTATTAAGCTACCAATGTTTCTTCTGGTTTCTACCTGATCGTAGATGAAAATAAATTAATAATGTGTTGTTGGAACATATGTAAGTACCTTCGTTAATTTGATAACTCTTGTTATACTTTTCTTTCTCTCTCTATTTATGTCTGTATAAGCTTATAACTCTAAGACTTAATTCCTCTTCTGAGTATGAAGTAAAGGACTTAAGAAATGTCCAATTGGCTGAACAAAAAGAAAAACTTTGTTATAAGGTCAAGTCCACATGCAAACCCTTTTATCTTCAGCACTGGCTTATGGAGAGGTTTTAATCACACACTTGATCCCTGAAAAGTTATCACATTAATGAGCTTTTCAAGGTTAAATTCTACTTTTTTCCCTCACCTACTTCATAAAATTCTTTGAGAAACAGAAATGAAAAGCATTATAATGTGTGAGTCCTCTTTGCTGTTTCTCTTTCTCATTTCTTGCTCCCCAGATATTTTCTTCCTTTCTCCTGAAGGTACTACTCACAAAATGTCCTTAAAACAAAGTCCCCCTCAGGTAATATTTTTCAATGACCAAGATCTTTAATCGTATTATTTTTCTACTCTGTTTGCACCCGCTTGTAGTGCCCAGTCATTCCTAAAGGGACATGTTTTGGGCCTTACTTTTCATTTTGTGTTAAAGGTAAATAAACTCATTATTTGTTTATTTGTGGGGAGGGGAGAGGTGCTAAATCTTTTCATCACAAGCATAATGAATGAACAACCAGAAACCTCTTCGACTGAATGGGTTGTTTAGGCAGAATTCATGCCTTAGCATAGCCTTTTAAGAAACACTTATCAAAGATGAATCAGAGTGAAATCATTATAAAAATGTAAACTAATATTTTTAAAAACTGTAAGGTTATTGCAGGTTGAATTTTAAAGTAATTACCACATTGGAAATTTTCATAAAGTTATTTCTACCTCAGTAGGGTTTCTCAATGTGAAAAATAACTTCTACTAAAAAAGTAAAATGTTATATGGATTAGGACCTCATGTATCACATTCACATTGTGTTTGAATTGTGAATCATAGGATCCGGCCCATTATTAAAAACATCAGGAGAGAACTCTCTATCTGATGAATATTTCCAACTATTTGTGCCCCTCACACACACACAAACTCTCAGGAACTTTCTGTTACACTCATATCATCAACACGTGTTTCAGAAACATATTCATAAAACATATTATTTATTTCCAGAAGATTCCTGATTGATATCAGATATAAACTTACAGGAAAAAATAAAAACAGAAACTGAGGCAAACATTCACAAAATTAAAATAGTGGTGACCCAATCATTTACTGCTATACTATTCTTAGCATGTATGTATGGCCTATAAGAGTAACTCTGACAAGCTTCTTGATTAATCTTGAATTTTCAAACAACATTTAATGCCCAGTGATGCTGATGTGGGGGGGGGGAATGTGGTAAAGTTCTGTCTGAAAGATAAAGAATGGCAAAATTTGACCAATAGTTTAGCCAATTGTTTGCCCAAAATAGGGAATTTTAGCCCAATGGTATGTTAATTGTTTTACATGGTATGCAGAAGCAGGTTTTTATTTGAATAGTTATATATTTGATTTAAAATGTCTTAGGGTTTTAAAAATACTTAAGCAGTACATCAAACTTCACTTTATGGGGACTCTAATTCTCCTTCCATGATAGAATGATACATAATTACCTGATTTAAATTACAACATAGGGCCCTGGCTGGTGTGGCTCAGTGGATTGACTGTTGGCCCAGGAGCCAAGGGATCCTCAGTTTGGTTCCCAGTCTAGGCACATGCCTGGGTTGCGGTCCAGGTTCCCGGTAGGGTGTGCACGAGAGGCAACCACACATTGATGTTTCTCTCCCTCTCTTTCTCCCTCTCCTCCCCTCTATCTAAAAATAAATATATAAATATTTTTTTAAAAATTACAACATAGGTAAATAATAGTTTAGGAAAGGTGCTATATGCTAAAAGTCATCAAGATGCTTCATGAATGAGTGGATTGTGGAAATACTGCTAAGATAGTTACATTTCTAACTTCAGGGAAAAAATTAATAAAAGGCAAAACATCCCAAGAAACAGAGAGCAGAACATGCCAAAAGCCTACATAAATGACAAATGTTACTAACTATAAGATTATGAAAATCAATGTCTGGTTTAAATGAAGCAATGAAAAATCTCAATTCTCTTATTATCCTTGGCAATAAAGAACTGTTTACACAATTATGAACTTGAAAGGAAAACTGGACTCTGAATGAAAATTCCTTCTTAGGTGGATTTAGGCTGAACAAAGAATCATTTCTCAGCATGCTTTTCTAAAATAAAATGAAAACAATTGCTTGGGAAGCATTATAATATATGAAGAGAAATTATGGTTTTTAGCACGCTTAATACTGTGACATAAAGGTTTGACAAAAAAGGTGAAAGTTCTTTCATACCATCCTTCTAATGGGCCTACTAGTAATAGCTCTAAAACCTACAAGGATGTAGAATCACCTGGAAGTTTTAAAAAGTGTCAAAGTCTCAGAAATTCAGAAGAAATTAGTTGGGGGTCTGTCCTTATTGTTATTTTCTTTTTTAAAAAACCTCCAGATGATTCTATGAGAGCCAGAGTTGAAAACTACAGGAACTAAACAGGTGGGTCCCAAATTTTAGGCCTCAGAAGAATTGCCTGGAAAGCTTGTTAAAAAATGGAAATTGAAATCAAACCCCAATAGTGCTGGAGTGGAGCCCAGAATCTCTTAACTCAACAAGCTTCCTAGGTGATTTCCATGTGGGGACCCACAGACTACTCTGACAAACACGGGTGTAAGATTCCTTGTTTCTATCATTGCAACTGCTGTCACTCTTTGAAATACAACATTAAAGTTTGCAGAGGATTAATGTCACCGCAAGCTCTGTCTTCCTTTTTAAACATTTCCTCCAAATTTGTTCACCAAAACTCACAATAAAGTCCTGGAAAAAAAGAACTGTGTAGAACAGAGGTGGCAAGAATCTGGCCCTCCACCTTGTTTTATCCGGCCCAGCACCTTGTTTCTACCCAGCAGCACCGCCAAGCTCTCGCTTCACTGTTAAGGAGCAGTTACCTTTACACAGTCCTAAAGTTACATTTGGCCCTTTGAAGGCAGCTGCAAGGCTGATGTGGCCCCCGGTGAAAATGAGTCTGACACCCCTGATGTAGAGGATTACACTTTATTTGAGAATATCTCTGAAAGAAGGGGGGAAAGTAGTTAAGAAAACTGAGTCTAATTTTGTCATGAAATATATGACTTCAGAAAAGTAACTTCAACATCATAGAAGAAAAATTAATTAATAGGGAAGTGTTAATTAAAACACACCTTCCAAGAAAATACAGGTCTATTGTGACTTCTGCTTCTGTTAAGGAAGAAAAACAGCAAAAATAAACAGGGATATCAGAGATACTCATTGTAAAAAGAAATAGATCATTATCCAAACAATTTAATTGGTTGGACTTAATTAACAATTATTTTCCCTCATGTTAACAACAAATTCATCAACAGATGAACTCCAATGAAGATGTGTCCAAATGTCCTTTAATATAAGAATCACTTGTAGCACTTGTTAACACCATAGGTTACTGGTTCACATGCCGAAACAACTGAACCACAGAAAATTTTTATGATCGTGTAATATGGGGAGTCCTATAAAGTCCAAGACTATTTTCATGCAATGCCAATAAATTTAGTTAATTTTATGTAAGCTGTAAGTTGAATGCATCATCCTGCATTACTTTAGCAAAATGACAACCTACACAATGACAAACCACTTGATTCTTTTATCATACACCAATCACTTATTCTGACAATGTATTTCCAGCCACATACATTTATCTCATTGGGCTAATGTTGATCTTTGTGTCCCTCTTCATGTCAGGAATGACTACCAGTGATGAGGTTGTTAGCTTCTGTTCTTAAGACAAATGTCCTTTTTTGATGTCTGATTCTCATAACTAATTATATCACTGATGCTAAAAGGCAAATTTCAAGGACATGGCTCCTGTTGAGAGAAAATGTTCTTATACATTCTTTGTGGAGTAGTCACATCAAACAGTTTCTAGAGAATTAGTTTGTTTTCCCACCTATATTCTAGTAATTTCCACAGCCACTGTAAACCCTCTCCCCATCTAGGGTTTTATAACACCAGAAAAAAATAATATTAAACAGTAGAATTTTATTGAATGCAATATAGCCTTTTTTATTTCTACACTCAACTGAAGGAGGCAATGTACCAATTGAGCTTGATTTATTTTCAGAACATATTCTGGATGGCAACAATTCAAAACAGTAAGTTTTGCCAACTTTGAGCATTTAGTGTGCCGAGTTACATGTGTGCGTGCACGTGTCATGTGTGCACTCTAAACAACAGGCCCTAGCAATACATGTGAATAAGCTAATCAATACATGCTCTCTATTCAATAAATACTTCTGTGAGTTCCTGAGATAATGAACTCCTTCCGGAAATTACCCAGTGAATCATTTTTGCACAGACTAAAAATACATTCCCAGATTTCTGTTCAACTGACTCTTCTTTAAGGATATGTATTTTATCTTAAAGGAGAGAGCCAGCTCATTCTTGCTTTTCCCATAAAAATTCTATGACTGTTTCCATTTCTTGCTTTTCCTATTATGTGGCAGCCTGAATTATTTATTTATAAAAGTGGGGGAGGTATTGCACTCAGCAACTATCATAAGAAAAGCTTGTGAAAGCACCAACGTTATTACCATGAGTTTCCTATCTTTTGATCGATTTTATTTTTTCAGGACTGTGAAATAGCTTATTTTTTCAGACTCCATTTAAATTATATCCTTAGCAAATAACATGTCCTCAGCAAAGCCTAACTTTAGAAACAGTTACTGATAAGATTTCTTTTTAGTTTTCTCCGACTTCACAGAATCTGTGCCATCACTGAAGTGAAAGAAAAATACAATAGGATTAAGTGAATTTACAATTGAGTACTGCTCCTTAAATATTCTGCACTGAGGTGACCTTGTATTCATAGCCATCTTCAAAAAGGAGTCTGAATAACTTGCTGTGTATTATTGTGAGAAAACTGAACATGGAATGAGAAGTTACAGGAAGAGGATCACAGAGATTCCTGAAGGTGTAGATTTAAAGAAGTAGGCTTCTGTGTTGCTCTCTCTAAAGATTTTAACTATAGCTTATAGGTAAGACTAGGTAACCTACTGTAGCAATTATAACTCACTTAGCATTTTGTGCTTTCGTTCTGAAGAGGGAAGGAGATCACTCAGTGAAACATGAATGCTGCATATGTTAGCAATAGAGAGAGTAGTTTTGTAATTCTGATTGCACTTGCCTTAAATTTTTTTCCAGGAAGAAATTATAGATAGATAGATAGATAGATAGATAGATAGATAGATAGATAGATAGATAGATAGATAGATAGATGAGGATGGTTAAAGAACATTTTTTTAAGATTTTATTTATTTACCTTTAGAGGGGAAGGGAAGGAGAGAGGGAGACAAATATCAATGTGTGGTTGCCTCTCATGTGTCCCCTGCCGGGAATTGGCCTGCAACCCAGGCATGTGCCCTGACTGGGAATCGAACCGCGATCCTTTTGTCCACAGGCCCATGCTCAATCCACTGAGCCACACCAGCCAGGGCAGAACATTGTTTTTAAAACAGGCAAGTTCTGCAGTGATTATACTTTTTTACATAACTGAACGTATACTGACAGAGCATATTTGCCAGATCCATGTAAGGAGTATATGAGCACATGGTAACAGCAGTTTGTATAAGCACAAGGTGTTCCATGTTTAGATTAAAAATTCACATTGATAACTTCCAGTGTGACTGCTTTAAATTTCAACAAAGTTGGATGTTTAAGGACAAATTTATTATTTGCAAAAGAATATTTTTGTATGATACTGGGGAAGGTTTAAAACATGGACCTGCTTTCTGGATTGCAATTTTTGGAGAAAACAAACAGGGTATGTGTCCAGTTTGTAAAATGTTTTCTTTCAAGATTACTCTTCTGCTGGTTAAATGCAAGGGTATGATGGCTTGAAATACTTTTTTTGTGAACTGAACAATACCACTACCACCACCAAGAAAAATAAAGTAATGTGAATAAGTTGCGTATGCAAACTTCTTTTAATCAGTGCTGGTAGATTCTGAAAACAGTAGCATTTTGGGAACACAGTGCTAGAAATAAGCATCAGTGTGGCCTGCCAGTCCATGCATGAACTTATATTCATTATAAGAAAAATATAAAAAGTGTCTTGTTTTTAGGAGAATTTTTGTTCTTCGTGCTTCAGTCTAAAATTATATTTCTTTTCTAAAATCAAGAACAATAAGACAAGTTAATAGTTCCTCATACTTCTTACTAAAAATTTGACATCAAAACTAAAATATGAAGAAAGTTCAGAATTTATGAGATTATATGTGTACCTAATTAATGAATGTATGTCTTTACCTAAAAATGTTAGATTTTTTCCTTTGTTAATAACATTGTTTATTTATCCATATGTTTTCCTTTTTTAGAGATTTTTTAAAATTTTTATTTTAATTCTTGTTTTTATACAGTTTTCTGTCTTCTACTCCCATCCCAGCCCACCGCCCCAGACCTCCCCAAAAATGTTAGATTTTTGAGAAATACCATATTTACAAAAAATGGTGTTCTGGTTAATATATATATATTATACAGAGAGAAATTGATTATATGTGTGTGTAGATATAATATATATGTATATATAATCTCCCTATAATGCACCTATATGTAAATACTCTGCTTTGAACTCCATAAATGATTCACATGAGAATTTATTCACATGTGATTGTGAATTGGTTTGGGCAGTGAGGAGTATCCATAAGGCTAAAAATGTCTCTTAAACATGAGAGGCTAAAGTTTTTTAGAAGACAACAGTCCCAGATAAGATGTGTGGATTTTTATACATGCATTTATAAGTATTTTCCAATAAGTGGTTTTAAGGAGTTTCTATTAACTCTTCTTAATTAAAGAAAACTATAGAAACTGAAAATAAGCCTTCTTTACAGGGGGTAAGATTTGTGACAAGAAAATCAGAAAAATAATTACATTTTTTAAAAAACATGCAGTATCATACCTGCGGCACTATGGGGTGTGGAAAAAGTAGTGGACTAATATAGAATTTTCTTTTAAGTTTGTGAAACATTTCTTCCAAGAGATCAAGGGCATTAAAATGAAAATCTAATTTCTGGTTGATCACAGATGTCTCTATACCCATGGTAAGTATTATTATTTCTTAATGATGTACAGTTAATTTTATATTTTGAACATCTGTGTAAAAGTTTGCAGTTATTACTGTATTAGGTTGCACCCAAGGGAAATGCCAAAATCAAGAGTGGGTAAATGAAATTGCTCAAAAAAGCATTACAGGAATTTATTTGGAAAAGAAAATGAGCATTTAGATCAATAAAAAATAATGAAAAATTAACCTGTAAAAATTGACCTTAATGTCTTACTCCCCCACTCAATTGTCATATATAACATCACTGAATGTAATATACTGACACACCCTAATTATTTTCTTGTGATTCATTTATGAATGTGGTTACATTAACAACAGAGTTCTCCTTTTTGCTCTCTCTAATCTTTATCTTTAATTTTAAAAAAAACACGAAGACAAAATTGACCTTCACACACACACAGGTCTTAAGGGGTGTTTTTCTTTCTCTGATGTTCTGAGCATCCCTGCTCCAGAGCTGGTCGGTGGTCACAGAGATACAGCCCCAAATTTGTATTGCGGGTACAGAATTTAACCTTTCTGTGATACTGTTAACATATGTAGGGAGTCAGCTCAGGGTAGGACCTCTGGGATAGCACTTGGGTGGGCCTCCATGGTTAAGGATCTGAACTATAATTTTAAATTTTCTACCTCTAGATCTATTAAAAGACCAAGGAACAATTTGTATAGAATCATGCTAATCAGGCATTTAAGACACTGTTTTCAAAACAAATGACAACTATTCATAGTGGACAAGAAGACCAGAATGTCCTTGTCACCTTGTAAAAAAGCCAAAGTAAACAGTACTTTGTTTGCAAAATGTTGAATCATAAAGAGAAAAGTTAGTAGAAAGAACTTAATGTCCATTGTCAGGATGCCTCTGTCCCTACCACTGAGATACAGCTACCAACCAGTCTGCCCTGGGCATTTTCTTCCTTACACAGAACTAGAAAGATAGAAACAAATTCTAATTACTGTTGTCTCTTTTTTCAGGACACTCAGATGTCCCTCACCCTCCTGTTAAATAGTACATCTTTAAATATGACAATATAGTCATACCTGTTCTCCCTACCTGGAATATGGGTGCTAGCTAACAAGACCACTTAGACATCCAGTTACAAATCTCTCCTTAACCACTTTCTTTGCTTTTAGTCTCAGAAGATAACCTGAATTTTCAGCTTTTCAGCCACATGTTTCTTCTGGTTAAATAAGCTCATTACATCATTAAGACCTGTTGATTTGTGCTGCTGATGTTTAATAATTAAATTTACCATTAAACACCTCATTTACCTCTTAAAATGTATGGGGGAAAAGCACCAGAGAAATGCTCCTAGGACTTGTTTTTGACATTCTGGCAGAGGACAGCAGCTATTTACTCTACTCAAGTCATTTGTTTTGGTCTTTTCTAGACCCCCTTTAAGAATGTCCTTAAGAGTGGAAAACTTATTTGAACAAATAATAAAGGAGAACTTCCCCAATCTGGTAAAGGAAATATACTTCCAGGAAGTCCAGGAAGCTCAGAGAGTCCCAAAGAAGTTGGACCCAAGGAGGAACACACCAAGGCACATCATAATTCCATCAGCCAAAATTAAAATGAAGGAGAGAATTCTAGAAGCAGCAAGGGATAAGGGGACACCTACAAAGGAGTTCCCATCAGACTGTCAGCGGATTTCTCAAGAGCCCTTCCAGGCAAGAAGGGGCTGGAAAGAAGTATTCCAAGTCATGGAAGGCAAGGACCTACATCCAAGATTGCCCTACCCAGCAAAGTTTTCATTTAGAATGGAAGGGCAGATAAAGTGCTTCTCAGATAAGGTCAAGTTAAAGGAGCTCATCATCACCAAGCCCTTATTACATGAAATGTTAAAGGGACTTATCTAAGAAAAAGATCACAAATATGAACAGAAAAAGACAGCAAACTCACAGTTATTAAACAACCATAGCTAAAACAAAAGCAAACTAAGCAAACAAGTAGAACAGGAATAGAACCATAGAAATGGAGATCACATGAAGGGTTAGCAACAGGAGAGTGGGAGGAGGAGAGAGGGGGAAAGGGTACAGAGAATAAGTAGCATTGACAGTGGGTAGAAAATAGACAGGGGGAGGGCAAGAATAGTGTGGGAAATGTAGAAGCTAAAGAACTTATGACACATGGACATGAACTAAAAGGGGGGAATGTGGGTGGGAGGGGGTGTACAGGATGGAAAGGAGTGAAGGGGGAAAATGGGACAACTGTAATAACATAATCAATAAAATAAAATAAAATTTAAAAAAAGACTGTGCTTAACAGATTGTTTATCTCCTAACTTAACTATGTAGGAACCCTGGAGAGGACAGCAGAATAGCATCGAGAGCAGAGAAAGTAATTTGCTTTAACCCAAGAGTCTTTGAACATGTTATATGACCTATTTTAACCCTGAATTCCACATTGGAAAAAAGTAGACAATAAGAGTTATTATATGGTAAGTTATAAAAGAGTTCCTTCCTTTCTTGCTTCATTCACTTATTAATGCCAGGCATTGTTCTAGCTAGGTCATACTGAAGGATCAGACAGACAATAGTCTTGCCTCATGTGTCTTATTCTCTGCTTGAAGGTGACACTGAAGGCAAGTCCCAGAATCAGTGAGAACATTTCAGACAGCTATACATGCAAGGATACTATAAATTAGGGGGATGTGATAGGAAGTGACTACCTCAGGAGGTTAATTTACTTGGAGCGGCTAGGAAAGGCTACTTGGAAAAGATGAAATTATGCCTGGACATAGACTCAAGAGAAGAGGACAACTAGGAAAAAATGTGCTATTCACAGTCATTCAGTCTGAAGGACAAGCTAAAACAAAGACTTCAATGCAAGAATGAGCTTGATATGTTTGAGAAATAAAAGGAAGTCCATTGTGACTGTGTCGTTGTGAATATAGCTGAGAAGTAATATATAGAAGGCATTTCAGTATTACTGAAAGCAGGTTGGGAATTAGCTTTTAAAATTCTGGTTGTCTTAATGTCAAATGAAAATATATAGAGTGACTTTTCCTTCCCCCCCCCTTTTTTTTTTTTTGGTCCAGTCCTGAAAAGACTTTAATAGGTTCAATTGAAGAGCATTTACAGTCACCAAATCAGGTACAAGAAAAACCAAACCAAACCCCTAAAACATATACTCAAGACTTGATATGTTATATCAGAGCCATGGGCTAATTAGAATCTATATGGTTCTTGGGGGAAAGGCAGCAGAAGATCAAAGATAGACATTCACTGCCCGCAGACTGGGGCAAGAAACAATACAATAGTCTCTCACTTATCACTTCAGCAAGATATGCAAAGAAACACTTGGGAAGGAGAGATGTGGGCAAAGAGGCCTGAGAGAAGTACATTGATTTAGTTCTTGCTGTGTGACAAACCATCCCAAAAACCAGTGATTTCAAACAATAACCATTTTATTACCTCTCCCATGAATTGACTTGGATCAGCTGGGCAGTTCTTCTGCTGGTCTCGTTTCAAATCTGTCACATGGCTGTGTTCACGTTACAGAAGGGAATAAAGTCATAGGGAGCATAAACTGGAATTCTAGAATGGCTGTGCCTCTCTCCCTCTTTGTGTAGTTTAGTGCCTCTGCTCTCCACTTGGCCCTTCTACAAGTTCTCTCCTTGTGGTTTCTCCATGCCGGACTTCTTACATAGCAGCACCAGTTTCCCAAAAGTGTAAAGGTGAAGGCAGCCAGGCCTTAAAGACCAGCATGACTTTCACCACATTCTGTCGGTGAAAGTGAGTGAAGCCAGATTCACTGTGATTGATTGTGGGAGGGAGCCACACAAAGGCATGACTTGTAGAAGGCATGGTTTTGGGGGGCCATCTTCAGAGACGATCACAGAGTCAATGAAAAAGACAGAATATGTAGGGCTGAAGCTTCTGTTTAGAGCCTAGCACATGGCCCCACCTCATGAAATCACCTTTGAAAGGCAGGAAGTTCTCAGCTGCCTTCATTATCTAAGCAAAACTGTCTACTCTTGAATTCTCATTAGTACCACCAAATTTAAACATAAAACGTACAAGCAGGAAAATCCTCACTTCTTTCTCCCCTCTTCATGATATAAGGGTTTTTTTCTTATCTTAGTCAATACTCACTCTGCTTACTGGAGAACAGAGAACTAGCTAGGGGAGGCTTTATATTAAGGTTAAGTATTACTAGTGATGACCTAATAACGCCAAACTTCCATCAGCAAAGTTCCCAAGGATCACTCCCTAGATAAATAAAAATTCTGAATAACATAAAAATCAGTTATTTTCTAAATGAAGTCCTCAGAGCTGAAAACAAACCATATATATAGCTCTCTAGCCAAAAGGTCATGCTAACACTTTGAACAAGAATAAGGAAGTTGAATTCTAAGATGGCTTCCGAGTAGATGAAAGCTACACTCCGTGCTCCCAGCCTCAAACCAATTTACAGCTAAAATATTAGAGCAATCAACCCTAACAACCAACTGAAGACTAGCTGAACTAAACTATTATAACCACAGATTTACAGAAGAAACTAAATAGAGACTGGTAAGAAGGGTAAAGATGTGGAAAGGGCTAGTTACCACACCAAGGTGTGGCTGTGGCTAAGAAGCCAGAGAGATGTCACAGCTGAAAAACTCCCTACCCCAGGAATCCCCAACCCAGAGCAACAGAGACAAGAAAAGGAGCACACATAACATCTGGTGGTGAAAATCAGTGGGGATTCAGTACACTTGGGAGACCCAGATGCCACCTTCCCAGGGACAAGCACTCCTATTACTATAGCACCAGCCTGGGTAGTGCACTGCCTGGTCTGCAATTGCTGATGAGGCTTCTCTGCCATACTCAGATCCTATGGAGGGGGCTGCTGGCTGCACCCATTTACTATAACCAAACTGTAACAGCATAATCAATAAAATATATTTTGTAAAAAAAGGAGGTACCTTTTGACCCAGCAATCCCACTACTGAGAATACGTCCTAAGAATCTTGAAACACTAATTTGAAAGAATATATGCATCCCTATATTCATTGCAGTGTTATTTACAATAGCCAAGATCTGGAAATAGTTTAAGTGCCCATTAGTATGTGGGTGGATAAAAAAAACCATGGTACATTTCCACAATGGGACACTATGCAGCCATAAACAAGAAAGAAATCTTATCTTTTGTGACAGCATGGATTGACATGGAGATTATTACACTAAGTAAAATAAGCCAGTCATAGAAAGGCAAATAACATATGATCTCACTTATATGTAGAATCTAATGAACAAAATATACTGATGAATAAAATAACAACAGAGGCATGGATACATGGAACAGACTGACAGCTGTCAGAGGGGAGACTGGATGAAAGAAGATGAAGGGATTAGCCAAAACAACATATATATATAACCCATAAACACAGAACAGTGTGGTAATGGCCAGAGGGAAAGCGGGGTAGGGGTAGGCAGAGGTAGGTATGGGGGAGAAATATGGAAAAGGAAAGAGACTCTGCTTGGGGTGATGGGCACACAATGCAGTGTGCAGATGGTGTTTTGTTCAGATGTACACATA
>PVKU01006816.1:29805-97224 GCA_004027475.1 Anoura caudifer
GGGGGGGGGGGGGGGGGCGGGGGCTTCATGGAATGTTTAAATATGCAAATCAGCACCTCAGAGAGGAAAAGATGAACTTCCCTACTTGGCTCTTTTGTAAAGTGTAGCAGCAGTGGAAAATAAAATTAAATAGAGTCTCTCTGAACTCTTCCATCAAGAAGTATGTATTATCAACTGAACTATAAGCAGTGTACTGCCAGAAATCTTAGCAAAATGCCACTTGTGCCCCAGAGATTCCAAATGGAATACAATTGCAGTTAAATTGAGATACCATTAAGGAGAGTGGCCCAAATCCATGTTCATAGAGGCCAAATACAAAGTTTTGTTTGAAAATGGGCTCAGTCATTTTATTGTGTGAATGATTTTTAGAAGTAAATAAACATAAAGGATGAAGTTAGAGGCTTGTGGAAGCAATCCACTCTACAGTATTTTCTTCAGAGGCAATCACCTGATTTAAGAAAGAGTGGCATTTACTAAAATTTGGAAATAATTTTTCCAAAAATAGGAACAAATAAAAATGAATCTACAGATACTAATTAAATGATGCACCAAGTATTGGTGAGGTCATGAGAAGATGAGGAAATGAGTATGCTTGTTTACTATGGGTGAAAGGGTGAATTGGCACAATGATTCCTTTAGAGTGAAAAGATGGTATGTGTTCTCATCTACCTGGAATCTTTCTTTCTCTTCATTTTAAAGTCTGTTTAATAGTCTATCGTCCACCAAACATCGCACTGAGCCTTATCCAAGGTTTCTATAATACCACACTAGTGGAAATACACATCTTTTCCCCCCATTAGTTTGTTTTTTTCCTTTAATTATATTTTTTTATTATGCTGTTACAGTTGTCCCAATTTTTCCTTTGCTTCCCTCCAACCAGCAACCCCCACTCCCTCAGGCAATCCCCCCACCATTGTTCATGTCCATGGGTCATGTGTATAAGTTCTTTGGCTATTCCGTTTCCTGTACTGTATTTTACATCCCCACAGCTATTCTATAACTACATAAAAAATTTCTCTTGAGACATCAGCTGACAGTTTTATGGGAACTCCCCTGTAAGTAACTAACTGCTTTTCTCTTGCTGCTTTTAAGATTCTTTCTTTATCTTTAACCTTTGGCCTTTTAATTATGTGTCTTGGAGTGGGCCTCTTTGCATCCATCTTGTTTGGGACTCTCTGTGCTTCCTGGGCTTGCATGTCTATTTCCTTCACCAAATTAGGGAGGTTTTTGCCCTAGCTGGTGTAGCTCAGTGGATTGAGTGCGGGCCTGTGAACCAAGGGATCATGGTTCAATTCCCAGTGAGGGCACATACCTGGGTTGCAGGCCAGTTCCCGGCAGGGGATGCACGAGAGGCAACCATACGTTGATATTTCTCTCCCTCTCTCCTTCCCTTCCCCTCTAAAGATAGATAAATAAATAAAATGTTTTTAAAAATTTAGGGAAGTTTTCTTTCATTATTTTTTCAAATAGATTTCTAATCACTTGCTCTTTCTCTTCTCCTCTGGCACATGTATGATGTGACTGTTGGACCCCTTGAAGTTGTCCCAGTGGCTGCTTACAGTATGCTTGGTTTTTTTTTTTTTTCATTCTTTTTTCTTCTTGTTCTGATTTGTTGTTTTATTCTCCCTTATGTTCCAAATCATTGATTTGTATCTTAGCTTCATCCACTTTTCTGTTGTTCCTCTGTAAATTGCTCTTTACTTCAATTAGTGTATCCATTTCTGAATGGATCATTTTTGTGCTGCTGAGCTCCTCACTAAATTTCTTGAGCATCCATATAACCAGTGTTTTGAACTCTGCATCTGATAGATTGCTTATCTACATTGCATTTAGTTCTTTTTCTGGAGTTTTGATCTGTTCTTTCATTTGGACCATGTTTCTTTGTCTCCTCATTTTGGCAGCCTCCCTGTGTTTGTTTCTATGTATTAGGTAGAGCTGCTTTGACTCCCTGTCTAGGTAGCATGGCCTGATTTGGTAGGTGTCCTGTCAGGTGCAGTGACACAGCCTCCCCTATGATTCAAGCTGGGTACTTGAGGAGTGCCCTTCTTGTCAGCTGAGTACACCCTTCTCTTATAGTTGACCCTTGATTGCTGTTGGCAGGTCAATGGAAAGGATTTGCCCAGGCCCTTCAGCTGCAAGGACTGGTTATACCCAGTTACCACGAATCTCCACCCTCTGTGGAGGATTTGCTGTTCAGGGGCAGGGTGGTGGTGCTCCAATATGGTCTATAGCTATACACTGGATACACTTACCCTGGGGTTTCCCAGGTGGTGCAGGCAAAGGTCAGCCCTCATGTAATTATATTTCTTCCTCCTCCATCTCCTCTTTCTTTTTTCCCACATTAAAAATGAAAACTAGCACAATGTGAAGAAAATGATAAAAGCTATATAAGCTTGACTTTCAATCCAACTTTTTAGTTATAATCTGTTTGAGCCTCAGTTTTTTTTCATCTGTAAAACAGAGATATTACTTACCACGTAGTGTTTTGTGAATTTTAAATTTACAGGTAGATAGATAGGACCAATAGAAGGTATCTTAGTGAATTATGTAATGCTAAGTTCTGCAATAACTTAAAAATATCCAGTGGCTTAACTTATTACAATGTTATTGTTGTAGGCATTGCCAGTCAGCCAAGATATAATGTTAGGTATTAGGATTTTTCCATTTTGTAGCTGTACCATTCCCTTTGTCTTACACAGGCTCTGAGTATGCAGGAGCTCACCTCTACCTCATTACCTATAAGGAAGTGATATATCACTTGCACTCATAGAGTCAATATTAGGCATTTATCAACACACGAAGTAAGCGGGCCAAAAAGTATAGACCATGGCTAGACAGCCCCTCTCAGCAACAATTCAACATGATGGAAGTCCCAACCAGTGATGAATGGCCATTTACCTACCACAGTCAGCCTCTCTGATCTCCACATATTCCTGCATACCTTCTACCCACATTTAGAAAGTGCCTGCCTGCCTCCATGGAGGGAATCTAAATTCCCATCCCATCTCTGCATTAGGCTCAGTCTTAAATCACAGGCTAAGGAATCATTCTCTTCATGTGGAATGAATATGGCTTCTCATGGTTTAGAGACCTATAGAATAAAATACAAATTCTATGTTCTGTCCTCACCTCCAGGATCCAATAGTGGGAGCAAGCATAGAAAATTACAATTAAAAAATACATTTGGAAAAGAGAAGAATGGGAAACAGAAAAGTTACTGGTTTATGGCAGGCAAGCATTGTAAAGACTCCACCACTCCACCACTCCACCGTAGAAATCAATAAAGTCCTTGATAAGACTTTGATTCTTTTTCTGTATAGAACCCCTTATCTATTGTTCTTTAGGTCCAATGCTGTCATTCATTGTGGGAACATTTTGCATCCATTTCCCTGGATGGATGGACTCCTGTAATTTAGGCACTACAAAGATAAGATGTCCTCCTTGGGGGCTGCACAAATTTTGCTTCTGTCTTCATGTTTGTGACACAGAGGGGCCTGCAGGTAGTTTTAACTTTTGATTAGTCAAAAACTTTGACTCCTACATGTGTTGAAGGTTTCTTTGGCAATACAATACCTTCAGCCAATTAATTGGCTTTTCATTGATTAGCTTGTAGTCGATTTTATTTGCTTGCAACCATACTCAAATTTCTTTTTCAGACTAAATTCTCACTCCTGATCTATATGTTTATTTCCTTATCCCTTTGGCACTCTCTCAATTTAATAACTATTGTCTTGAGACCATCTGAAAGAAAGGGCTTGGGTGAAAAAGAAACATTCATAATCTGATCTTTGCTGCAGGGTTGAATCCCTTCACTCTAATGAGAAGTCCAAATAGACTTTTGCTCAAACTTTCCTCAGTTTTGCCTTTAACTTCTTAGCTCTGCAAGAAACCTCCTTTTCCAGCCCTACAGGGATCCACATTTCTCAAATCTTTCTATTTCTTTTTTAAAGCAAAGTTTAGTCTATAAAAAAACTTCTAATAACAGAGAATTGCAATTCAGGATAAGCAAGTTATGGTGACCGTAGACAAGTCCAGAGAACAAAAGAGAGAAGCTTGCCTTTATAGAGGAAAAAGGGGGATTTGGGAGAGGTGATTTTGACAGAAAGTTCGTTGGGAAAGAATTAGAGTCCAGGGTGGTAACAACTGGGTTGTTGCTAGGTAAGGAAAAAAAATTTTCCTTCCTCTTGCTGGGGAATAAGTATAAAAGATATTTCTCCTTGTTGTAGTTTAACAAGATATGATGAGTAATAAAGTGTAAGAGTTCCTTTTACAGGGGTTCCTGACTCCATATTATTTTAAATTTTTATTGAATGTATTGGAGTAACATTGGTTAATAAAATTATATAGGTCTCAGGTGTACAATTCTATAATACATCATCTGTATATTGTATTGTGTGTTCACCACCCCAAGTCAAGTCTCCTTCCATCAACATTTATCCCTTCTTTACCCTTTTCTACCCCCCCTAACCTCCTTTCCCTCTGGTAATCACCATATTATTGTCTGTACCTATGAGTGGGTTTTTTTTTTTTTTGCTTAATCCCTTCACCTAGTCTCCTATCCCCTTCCTCTCTGACTGCTATCATTCTGTTTTCTGTATCTATGAGTCTGTTTCTATTTTATTTCTTAGTTCATTGTGTTCATTAGATTCCACATATAAGGGAAATCATATGGTACTTTTCTTTCTCCAACTAGCTTATTTCACTTAGCAAAATTCTCTCCAGTTCCATCCATGGTATTGCAACGGTAAGATTCCCTTCTTTTTTACAGCCAAGTAGTATTCCATGTGTAAATGTAACACACATTTTTTATCCACTCATCTACTGAAGGACACTTGGGCTGCTTCCAAACCTTGACTATTGTGAATAACACTACAATGAGCATAGGGGTGCATATATTCTATTGAATTAACTAGTGTTTGGGGTTTCTTCAGATATATTCCCAGAAGTAGAATCTCTGGGTCTCTATTCCCTTTTATTTTTGTTTTCAGACAAGACAGTTCTTGCATGTGTCTGTGTGTGTGTGTGTATAATACTTATTAAACACATCATATTACAACCAAGCACACACTAACATTATGTTTTCTCACCCCTTCCCTTAGAGCCAGCGTCTCAGTAGGAACCTAATGTTCCTTCTAGGGTATCACAGGCAACAGTTTTACCAAATATTTTGTCCTATGTAGGGTTCCATCTTTCCAGTCTCTGATATAAGTTTTTGCACCACCATCCAACTGCCTGCTAAGCCAACAACACATGTTTAGGTTGATAATAACATCCAACTTCAAGGAAATATTTCTGTATTTGTAGAGTAATGTAGACCATGCTAGATGATGTAACAAAAATAAACCAACAATCCAATAGAATCTCACTTTTAACAATCAAATACTAATGTCACTGATCATCCCAAAGCCTTCCACAGGGCAAGAGCTCCGTTCAGTTATGGTTACACCACCTCCTGAAGTCTCAGAGTCCTCTGCATGTAGCTGACAAATGGAAGAAGAGTGTAGAAGCCCTTCTTGCTTTTTTAAACTTCATTTATATTTTGAAAAAAAAAATTTTCAGTTACACTTTACATTTAGCATTATTTTGTGTGGGTTTTAGGTGTACAGTATAGTAGTTAAAAATCATATACATTATAAGGTGTTCCCCACATTTCCAGTACCCACCTGGTATCATACATAGTTATTACAATATTATTGACTATATTTCCTATGCTGTACTTTACATCTCCATGACTATTCTGTAACTACCAATATGTACTTCTTAATCCCTTCGCCTTGTTCACCCAGTCTCCCAATCCCCCTTCTATCTCTCATCCATCTGTCAGTTCTCTGTATGTATGAGTCTGTTTCTGATTTTGTTTAGATTCTACCTATAAGTGAAATCATATGGTATTTGTCTTTCTCTGACTCCTGCTTTCTAAAAGCACTGATCTAGAAGTGACATTCATCCCTTCTGCTCTATTCTATTAAAGGATACATATGGTGATTGGGGTTCTACAGGATGCAGACTCTGAGAAGGAGATTAGTATAAATTAATTTCTTTAGGTAGTGTTTTTGGAATCATCTGTATACAGGATTGGAAGAAAGTAGGATTGGGTGGAAGAAAAAGTTGGTCTGTGATTCTGTTCTATAAAAGACCTCAGCTGACACCCACAGGGAACTATAAAGTTGAAAACAGTGCTTTAGAATTGCCGCATGTTATGACAGAGACACTAGTCAGTCATACTCCCATGTAGACCATTCATTGGATGCTGCTTGCCTCTGGAGCAGGCATGTGAAATTTCTAGTCTTCTCTTAAGTGGCAACATTCTTTGAAAATATTCATAAAATATTGTAATAGTTTGTGAAAAAATACATTTATTTAATGCAAGTTAACAAGTGTATGAAATCAGAGATTCCTAGAATGCTCCAAATGAGTTGGCCAAGCAGAGATCATTTTTCATTGAGATTTGAGTTTTGACTTCACTACAGGCTTCCAATTAATGCATGTTCCTTCTGTAAGTACTCTTCCAATTTTGATACACAACCCTCCCCCCAACCTGCAGCCTAAATTTGGCTTGTAGTCTCCAATATTTCTAGGAGAACCAGTCCAGGTAACCCCAAGCATAGAGAATGAGAGGGAATTCCATGATACTCTCTATGGCATTAGAGCAATTAACCTTTTTCACTTAGGAGAAACCAACCACTCTGAGGCCCTGACTATTCCAGTACAATCTGACTCTCAGAGAGCAAAAAATAAAATTCCACTGTCCCTTTTGCTTGCCTAGTAATGCCTAAAATTCCAACTCTTCAGATTCAGTTGCTTAATTTAAAAGCCCATGTTCAATTAACGTACAAATACCTTGGGTGAAGTAAGGGTGTCTTTTATCAGTTATTAACACATTGAATTAAATAAATCCATCAGATTGTTTTACGGAATGGCCTACTAGAAGAATGAGATGAACCTGAATGCCACCTACTGATTAAAGAATAGGAATACAATCAAGTTTGTGCACGGGGAGGCTGTATTAGCTTTCTATGGTAGCCTAAATATTACCCCAAGACTTACAGGCTTGCAACAACATTTATTTATTGTCTCTCATTTCCTGTGCAGTTTTGGAAGAGCTTACCTGGGCCCAATGTTTCAGGGCCTATAATAAAATCACAGTGAAGGTGTTTGCTGGGTCAGTGGTCTCATCTGAAAGCTCAGGTGAGGAAGACTCTGCTTCCAAGCACAATCACATGGCTTCAGTCCCTTGCCCAACTTTGAGTGCTTCTGTTCCTCACTGGCTGTTGAACAGAGGTTTCCCTCAGTTCCTTTCCATGTGGCCCTTTCCAACATGGCAGCTGGCTTCATCAACGGGAAGTAGCTGCAATGGCAAGAGAGACAGAAATTGCAAGAAAGTAGTAAGTCGCAGTCCTGTAACCTAATCATGGAAATAACATTCCACCACCTTTGCTGTATTATATTAATTAGAGGTAAGAATATGTGTAGTGTTTATCCTCTGAATGTTTATTGATGCTGTAACATTTTTCTAAAGTTATATGTGCAGTTAAAAAAATTTAAATACCTATTAGGATATATTAGATACTCAAGTAAATATTAGAAAGCCTTAGATCTGTACCTGAACTACTAAGTAGAGAGTATATTTAAACTATAGATTTCATGGGGCCTTAATTGCCCTTTATTTTGAAGTCAATCCCTGTAAAATCATTATTTTGTAGTGATTGACTTCCAGATAAAGTTAAAATGAGGACAGAACAATTTCATTCCTCAGTGTTGTATGCAGATTTGGAATCTGCTCCATCAATGTTCAGTATACAAGAGGCTGGTAATTGTATTTATCGTGAGACCTGCCTTATCGTGTACAAGATTATTGCTAAAGTTAAAGAGGAGAAATCCGAATACTCTTCATGCAGGCAATTTATCATTGTCTTGATTCACTGCAACCAAGGGATTCTTCTTTATCTAATTTTCTACTTAACTTATGCCAAACAAATACTTAAAATGTGCCGTTTTGTAGCCCTGCACTATTTTCTCCATTCTTCCCCTTCCATTATAAAGAATGGTAATTTGGGGTCTATTTTTTTTACATTGATCTCTTTTTAAATGCATTTAACGATCATTCATTCCACAAACATTTACACAGTTTCCACAACGTCTTTTTGAGAATTCAGTCTTATTAAAAAATGTACTCACTGACTTTAAGGATCTTAAGATCTATGAGAGAGAAATTCTATGTCTATTAACAATATAAATGCTGGGAAAGTGACCAGTTTAAACTAGCGTGATCAACAAAGGCAACATTAAGTGCCATTTGACACCTGACTTGGAGGCCCAGCTTTGAGATGTGCACAGGGGGCAAATTATTTTCAAAATGCCAAAAACATGACACTCATACAAATATAGAATGAGCACATGTCAAAAATTTAGCCTATTAATGAGAGAACTAGCAAGAAGGTAAACTGGTTCAAAGAACACTTTAAAACAAAACAGATTTGTATCTCAGCAAGTCAAAAGAATGCTGAAATAAATTTGCTGATACATGAAAAATTAATGTCCTACAGGGTAATCAAACTGTATTCTTTGAAGGACAATAGTATTCCCTCCTAAATAGAAATGTATACGTTAGCATGTAACTTTGGAGCCTGCACCCTGATCAGTAGTAAACAGGAAATCCAACAAAGGTAAATCCTCTCAGAAATAAAATAACACTTGGGTGGGCCTGGCCAGCAGTCATTCACCGTGACACCAAAGTGACAGGCAGTCATTCCTTTGTCTTACTGATAAGTTTTGAATACTTTCCCTCAGCAAAGACAAGTGGCATGAACATGGCCACAGAGGTACTTTTTCAGAGAATGGCACATATGGAAGGGGATGACATTTGTGTATGTGTGTGTGTGTGTGTAAGGCAGAGAGTAAATATTTTAGACTTTGGGAGCCCCATGATCTCTGTTGTAGCCACTCGCCTTGGCCATCGGAGCATAAAACGGCCTTAGGCAATAGGTGAACAAATGAGCATTACTGTGTTAGCATACAATTACGAACACTGAAATTGGTTTGCTATAATTTTTACTGTTCACAAAACATTCCTGTTCTTTGATATTTTGTTGAATCATTTAGTACTGTAGAAACCAGTCTTTAGGCCGTACAAAAACAGGTGGCAGATTGTATTTGATTTGCAGGTCACAGTTTACTGACTCTGATAGACTATCTGAAGCAATAAGTTGCTATTATGTATCAGAGGCAAATAAGATAGCAGAGAGGTTGAGGCCAGGAAATGCATGGTCTTAATTCCACTTCTCAGACACAGAGACAGACAGGTTAAGTTCTCAATTTGAGCATAGTGGGGGATTGCTAAATGCCATTGCAATGCTTCCATAAGATTGATATGAACAAAGTATTTTGGACATGGTGCAGGAAGGAAAGATCAGAAATAGCAAAAATAGGTAAGAATTTTTCATTAATTATGAAGAGAGAATCATGTGGTCCAGAAAATGGCCAAAGAAGAATTTCTCAATAGAAAAATTGTATTGAGCAGGAGAGAGCAAGTATTCAATGTTTACATATAAAATTCAAGCCACAAACACTGAGGAATGAGGATTTTTTCATCAGAAAAGGGGTATGATGGATACATTGGCTGTAAATCAGCTGAGCTTAAGCTGCCATGGAATTCCCGTTGTAGGAAATTAATCAGATTGTCAGGAATGCTCAGATGGATTTGGGGAGACCGTACTTGCCCAACGGTGGTAATGTGTGAGAAATTTTTCTCAGGGAAGGCAGAGTGGGGAGGCATGGGAATGGAAGAAGTGTTCAAAGGAAAATGCATGGCCAGAAAAACAAACTAAGGACAGAAGGTGGTGTATGTGACGGTGGTGGTGGGAGAAGTAGGAGTAGAAAGTAGCTTAATAGATTGAATACAAGAGGGGAAAGGCCTATTCAATAAATATAAAATCTGGAAAGTGAGATTTGTTTATAATCATAGAAGTCAGATACTTCACTCATTGTGAGGGGAAATGATAGTTAAGAGTGGAGAGAGATCTAGTTCATGGACGAACACTTGCCAATTTTGCTTTTGTTTACTTTGGGGGGAATCAGAGATTCTAATTTATTCAATAGCAAATGAGCTTCTACAGTGGAAAAATATTGGTTAACAGCTAACCAAAGAGCCTCAAGACCCACCTCTAGCCCTTCTCAAAGTGTCATTAAATAGTGGGAAGAAAGGGCTAGCATTATAATTCTGTCTTGTTCTCTCCCTAATTGTGTAAACTTTCCAGTGTCAATTCCACACCTTAGGACCTTAGTCTCTGTATGTGCTTAGTGAGCTATCGCTAACATTCCTTATAGGCCTGAAATTCAGTGATTCTATTTTATTCTCATACATGAGAACAGTACTGTGTAATTCCCAAAGGAGACAGTGAAAAATTGCATCTGCACTTCTGTATCCCCAAGGAGTTAAGTGGAGGTGGTAATGGAGATTCCGAAGCTCTTAAAAAGCATTTTAATATATCTAACTATTTTAAAGGCTAATTCAAATGGCAGGAGAGTACTTGAAACATTAATGTTCTTTGGTGCTAAAATCTTATCAATTCAGAGATGGAATACTCTCACATGGATCAGAAGCTCTGATTGGCATTGGTGACTCTTTGACATCTGAAAATATTAAAAGGGCTCTTTATTTTAAAAGTTTGGAAATTTGTGGTCAAAACAGATCCAAATGAAATTACTGCAACGGTACTGATGCCTAATGAGCAAGTCATTATCGAAAGCCTGTCACTGGCCATGGTTCCAACATATGGTGAAACATCATTGACTCTCAGAGGACAGGGAAACCCCATAGCTGAGGTTTGCTTCTGTTGAAGAGTATGCTGTGTACACAATTTGCCACCTGTCAGAGAAGACAGAGGGAAATGTCTCCCATGTGCACAAGAAATTAACAGAAGCTTCAGATCATCACTGGATAAAAAGGAAGATAGGACTACATGGTTGCTGATATATAATAAAATAAGTGATAATAAATTAAATTTGGAGC
The DNA here is from genome assembly GCA_004027475.1 of Anoura caudifer. Classification (NCBI taxonomy): domain Eukaryota; kingdom Metazoa; phylum Chordata; class Mammalia; order Chiroptera; family Phyllostomidae; genus Anoura; species Anoura caudifer. The sequence goes on from PVKU01006816.1 coordinate 40,817, forward strand.
ACATTTTACCTTTTGAAAAGAACTTCCATATACATTACTATGTTCTCTAATTTGATCTAAACAACAATAACTTCATAAAACAAGGAAGAAAGATATTTCTGTTTTACAGCTGGATAAAAACTGAGGCTCACAAAGGTAAAGGCTTGCCTAAGATATCAGAAGTCGTACTCCTAAACCTGAAATGCATTAGTAATCTACTGTGACAGTACTGCTGTGTAACAAACAACCACAAAACTTTAGTAGCATGCAAAGCAAGCATTTATTACTCACACACCCGGGCTGACCTGAAAGGCAACTCTGTTGACCTTGGCTGGGCTCCTGTGGGTAGGGTGTGGCTGACTGCTGGCTGACCTGACATGGCCTTGAGTACAATGACTGAAGAGACTTACATCAACCCCACTATCTTTTATCTCTAGTCTATGAGCCTGGGCATGTTCTCTGAGCAATGGCAGAAGAACGAGGCAATGAGAAGAGACACACAAGTGCTTTTTTTCCAAGCCTCTTATAATATCCCATTGGCCAAAGCACATCACATGTTTAAACTCAGAAATTAGAATAAAAACAAAGTTAGGAGTAAAAACATTGGTCCACTAATATTTACCACTTTTAATCTCATCCACTCCCTTTTTACTTTCCTAATGTGCATACAGCTCCCAAACTGAAGCACAATTTCAAGAGAAATTGTCGGTCCTCAAAGAATGAATGAGATTTCTATTTATATGCACAGGATGACAGTTAATATGATCCTCCTTTATGCTCTCATTCCCTTAAAAATACAGGGTGGGGCTCAAGTAGGTTGACAGTTGCTCGTGTGGAAAACGGTACAATAATTAATAAATAATTATACAAGAATAAACTTTGTGTTTCATGTACCCACAACTGTAAACCTCCTCTTGCCCCACCCGGTATTTATTGCCTATTGTATGCTAGGCACTATGCTGAGAAGCTTATTGTTTATAAATGAAAGGAGTAGTCACATCAGCTTTTTTATAATTATATATTGAACCTTTGTGTTAAATCATGAAAGTATAAAATTTATTCTATTTACATTCCCCAAATTCACTAGTCAGATATCAGTACCTGAAAAATAAAGGGAGAAACCGGTTATAGTGCAGTTCAGCAGTTCTGCTCAATTATCTCGCACAGCTCCTGCGGCAGCTGCCACATTCTTCATGGTCTCATACACCAAATGCGCCTTCAATTCCTTTCTCTTTCCTGCCAGACCTGACCTTGCTCATAAAGAGAGTCAGCAGCTCTTTACCTGCTATAATACGCTTGCAACTGCCTCAAATTCCAAAATTAGTTTCTCATATTGAATGGGTCAGGTGGAAAAAGCAGGGCATTTCTCCCCAGGTTCACAGATAGAATGCCACATGTATTGATATTTTAGAGCTGGGAGAGACATAGAATCTTCTAGTTCGGACAGTTTTAACATTATTTATATTATTTTAATTATAAAGCAATGGACTTTCTTCATTAATTTCCACATGAAATTTTTGGTATGATCCATGGCTTGGGCTAGAGAAAAGCAGGTTTTCCTACTTAAATTAAGAGTTGATTGTCCACAGCCGCATCCACTCATGCAGCTTGGACCAAGCTAAAACTAATGGAAACATTCTGGAAACAAAAATAAGATAAATGTGCCCTGGATAAACTCTGCCAGTTCTGAAGATCCTATTCTTTTTTTCCCCCCGTAGCACTAAGAAGTGCTAATGTATGACATGACTAATCAAATAAAGCACCATTTCCTACTGAAGCTGAATTTGGCATCAGAATTCCTTCAATATAGAACTCCAGAAAGTCACCATTTATCAGTATAAATGTCTCTACGAGAGGCTTTCTATTCACACACACACACGTGTACCTCTTCCTTACACACACACATATTACTTGTCTTGTATGTAATACTGATGTCACCTGGCCATGCAATCAGGTGAACAAGGTATGAGCTCTACAGAGGTTGAACTAGGGAATTACAGTCAGCTCTTCTAGCCTCAACTTCTTCCCTCACCCAGGCAGAATTCATCTTGAGAAAACAGCGTGCCCACACAGTCCAGCAACTCTGAAAACACAAACACTGGTGGATGTGTGGGTGTTTGAGGAGTCACCAAAAACCAGACCTAGGGAGACCTTTATTAGTTTACAATACAAAGAAACGGACTGAGGGGACATTCCTGTATTTCCACTTTTACAGGAATGACAAGTATGTTTAAATAGCTAACTAGTCTACTTTCCGCCAATTAAAACTGGTTTTACAACCTTCCTTAAACTAGTCTGATATGAAGAGGCAAGTGGCATTTTCGTGGATATAAAGTCTGGATGTTATCCTTAAAAGGCCTTTATTTTCTCAAATCCATTTCCCTTTAGCCTACATGCTCAGTAGTAAAATTATGGGCTTTGGTGTTAATTACATCAAGGTCCACCTCTCAGCTCTGCCTCTTGTTTGCCATATGATCGAGTATTGTTTTACTATTTTGGGGTCTCAGAAACCCCTATTATCCCAAAGTTTATTTGAAGAAGATAAATCAGCATGGTGACTCAGGAACCCTACAGTCAAGAGACTGAGGTTCTCGTACCTGTCATGTGCCTTAGAGACCCCTGTGAACTTCAGTGTCTTCAATTTTCCAAGATTGGATTTGCTGTGCTGTGAGGCAGCCATTGGTGGTGTGCCAATCAGATTTTCCATCAGGAGAAAACTCACCATTTAGCTGCAAAGAGTGCACTTCTATTTGCCTAGCTTTTGATCTGAGGCCAGCAATTCCCAAGCAGCCCGAGACGGCGACTGAGCACACAAGGGCTGAGAGTGCCATTTTTCCTTTAATGGGCGAACTTTGCACCACAGGTCCCTGTTGGATTCACTGAGGCTTTGTCAGAGCTGCACCATGATTGCTCCCTGCCCAATGCTATTTTCTCTTTTTTCATTCTGCGCATGTCATATCTGAAATGCAGGGTGAAAGCTTTCCTTGCCCGCTCTCCCTTTCTCTCTCCTTCATCATTCACCAGCATTACCTGCCTTCTACCTCCAATTAACCCGTTGTATTCCTAACTCCATTTCAAAGTCTACTTCACAATTGGCCCAAACAGCATGTTTCATAAGGTCTCTTTCAGGTCAATCATGTTTTAATAAGTAATATATAATTTTGAAAGTGATTCTTCTTTCTCTTTCCTTATGTTTGGCATTTTAGCAATAGACACAGGAGAGGCTGAGTGGGATGCTTAGGAGGACCATACATCTCAGTTTGCCTAGAATAGTGCCAGTAGACACTGTTGTCCCTTCTGACCTGACATTTGCTACCTTAAAAATTGTTTTGGAGGGGAATAAAGGGAGGGAGACTGGGACAACTGTGATAGCATAATCAATAGAATATATTTTTAAAAAATTGTTTTGGAGACCATAAATTAGATGGTCTTCTTAGTGATGCTGAATAACATCTAGAATTTCTTCCATATCTAAAGTTTAAAATGCTCCCATATATTTCCAAAATAGCTCAACATGCGCATCAGTGTGATGGTGTTCTCATTTGTTCTTGTATTCCCTTTTCTCTGGAAATATTTATTGAGTTTAATTCAGTAAGCATTATATACTCCAAACTTGGATGAAAGATAGTAAATACTCAGGTAACATTTTAAGTCATGCTGTTGTATTTCATTAGCTAAAAGACTAATTTGAAACATCTCTTCTTCCCTGATCCTCCAGCTCACAAAGAGCATTTGGTATGGCTAGTGTACCATGACAGAAATTTCCTCCCGTGGGGATGACATGTTTCCCTTGGGAAAATCACTGCGGGCAGCTGTAGCCACAGTGCAGGTTGTTGACTTCAGCTAGATTATATTCAACAGATTGAAACCTTACAGGTGCCTGAACTATACCAGAAAAAAATATCTGTCTGTCTTAGTAGAAGAATTGGAAGGATTTTAGTTGATTCTGCCAGTTTTTTCACTTATACACATACGGATGTTACATTTGTGCACAACAAAAGTAACATCACAAGTATATATTCTGCAATATGATAAATCATTAAAGATTTTTCATTTTCTTCATAATTTTCAGTGAATTTAAGTAGCTTTGCTATATATTGGCTTTTTTTAACAAGTTGAGACACCCTTGGGATTTTGCATGTTTCTCATGGCTGGAAAAAAAACCCATGTGACTCCACCTCTCCATACTTCCTGATTTGCCCTTACCATGGTAAAATCTAGTAAGCATGGTTAAATGGGTTACCACAGGGAACGCTTGTTTCAAACACAATGGGACAATTGTTTCTGAAGTCAGTATCCACTTTGTGTTCTTGAAAGCTAGGCTAGATTGTATTTCAGTTGAAAAGGGATGAAAAAAGGATACATACCCTAAGATGCACAACCTGAAGATTGGTCACTACAAGGACTGATTGCATCTCTAAGTATCCCCTTATAGTTAAATTTTCTCTTGATATCATGAGATGGTTGTGACTAAAATGGTTTGCATATGCAATTAATTCTATTTTGTTGTTGTTTATGCCATTCAGTGGCTTTAGCGATCTCTGAATTTCCATTTAGGGCACAAAACAGTTTGTGGTGGTTATTGTGTAATAGAAAAGCATTTTAAAAGATTTTTAATATTAGAGTGTGCCATGGTTGATTATTGCTTATACTTTTCAAGCAACATGCTTAATATATTTTCTACAAGTATTACTTTGATTATGCAACGAGTTAGAATTGCTCCACAGCATACGAGGTGCAAATAATGTTACATTTAATTATTTTCCCAAGTTGACTGAAATCAGCTCCAATCCCCACCTGAAAGGACCAATATCACTCATTACGGGGGAGGAGGAACAGCTATTCACCTTTTCTATAAAGTCATAGTTCATTCAGGAAGGTAGAAATCATTGTAGATATTTCTTCCTGGTAGGACTTTAATACAGGGAAACAAAGACTTCCACCTTTGCAGTGTTGCTGACATCAAGGAAGCAGAAAATGCCAGGATCAGGAGGATTCCACTGATCACCTGAGGTGGTGGCAGGAGCCAAGTGGGAGGTTCCTGAAGGATGCTCAGAAGTTGTCAAAGCCCAGCCTGTTCTAGTGCAGCCCTTTCCATGGCATTGTCTAAGCTGGACACCTTGCTGGTAAGGGGACCCTGGAAATATATTTCTAGGATTTCCTGTTTCTGAACCAACCATAGAAGGGTAAAAATAATACAGAGTCAGGATTGACAACATCTGGCACAGTCTCACAACCCTGAGAGGCACAAATAGCTCCAACAAGACAGTCACCCATGTTTCTAACCCTCCTCATGATAGGCCAACGGTTCTCAGCCCATGACTGTTTTCACTGGTCTTATGCATTTCTCCACCCTGTAGCTGCAGAAACCTGACCCCATTTCCATGCCCATTTTTCTCCAGGCTTGGAGACCCTGGCCCAACCCCCTTACCAGGTGACCAAGACCATTACAATGAGGACATCTCTCTCTCTGAATTCTGTCCTGGCTAAGCTGGCACACTGGCCCATCTTGCAGGCTCCCTAGGCTGTGGAGTTATACTCAACCCTTGCTAACATAGTCCTCATATCACCTGCTGCACGAGGAGGTGCTCCAACCACATCCACCCCTGCCCTCCAGGACCCCAAGCACTCCATTGTTTTCCCTATGTCCCAGCCATGGAGTTATATCCAATACAGTTTAAAAATTTTTAAGCACAAAGATTTGTTCTCACTGCTTTTTAAACAGTAATGCTTAATTGCATCCATGGACTTCTATGCCTTGTCAAAACAAAGGTCTGTTTTAAGGGAGGTTTCCATTGCCACCCACATGAAAACATCTCCTTCTAGCCCTGCAACCCAAAAATTGATTAGTCTCCACTACAAGAAACATAACCCATAACCCAAGATCCTAGGGAGAGAAAAGACTTACTGGCCTCCCAGTGGGGTAAAAAGCACTTCTCATTCTTTCCCAATGAATTTCCAGCAGCAAAAGCACAATGCTATTTCTTTGTAGGTCACCCCATCACATTGCATTTGCAATAAATCAACTGCCACACTTGCTAAAGGATTGTCTTTTCCCATAGACTCTGAGGGGAAAAGCACTCCTCTCTGGTAAATCATTGTGAATCGAGTGCCATGTCTATCTCCCCAGAACACAACTGCTAGTAAATGAGGATGGATTCTTACCCTATACTCATCTCATCAAGAAGAAATCAAAGCTCAGGTATGAGTGTGAGAGGAGATACAGTGATGCTTTTAGATGCAAGTGGAGGTTAGACATTCTGGGCCACCTAACTGACTGGTCTTTCTAAGCTTGGAGATGGGAAAGAATAGAGGGATTCTTAGAGCTCCTGCAGAAAAGGTGTGGCTATGGGTCATGGTAGGGGCCAAGGAGAAATGGACAGAGGGAGAGAGTAAGTGAGCAAGCAGGGAGGGGTTGATGGACATGAAAGACAATGAGTTTACGGGAACCATGTAGGAGGTTGAAGAGAATTAGAACCTCAAAACCCACAAATTAGCACTTGACCTCCAAAACAGGTATACTACCTCCAGCAGGATGAGACAAAGTAAAGGAACTCAGGATCGAAACCTAGATTGACTTACTAGAGTGGGTAAGTAAAACTCTGCAACCAAGCCCAGACTTGAAGCCAGGCAGTGGATCTCAGAGGATCTAATGCAAATCTGTCAGCATGTCCTGATGGATAAAGTAAACACTGTAGTAAAGAATCACAGACCAAGCCACATGCAGAAATCTACAAAAGTAGGTAGGTGATGCCCATCCAGAAAGTCCACTAGCAGGTAAAGGGACTCCAGTCCCCTGGCTGGGGTTCAAACTGAGATTATGCTACCTGAGAAGATAAAACAGGCATAGCCAAGGCCAAAAGTCATGTCTAGGCGGTTATGCTATAGGAAAGGTTCCTGGTTCAGAGAGTCATATCATGGTTTACTTACTACTAGAGGGTGCAAGATTTCCTGAAAATGGGGAATTCCAGTTATGAAAATGAAGAATAAAGCCAGAATTGAAATAACACAACTGATGATGATAATAATTACTATCGTTTATAGATGTATTACCAGGTTCCACAATCTCTGATATATCCTTTTATTTTTTCCTTCTAATCATTACAACTACGAATGAGGTAGATGTTATTATCTGATTTAACCAATGAAGAAACTGAGCCCCAGGGAGTTAAATTATCACAATTGTATAGCTAGTAAGGCACAGAGCATGAATTGAACTCCAGGCTCTCTGATTTCAATTATGATCCAATGATAAACATGGAATTGAGTTTGATTTCCCTCAATCATCACAGTGGCCAAGAGTATTTTCCAAAGATGTCTGCAACATTATCTCCTATTCCACATGGTTTTCTGCAATGTGACTTTGCCACCATACCATAGAGAAGAGTCTATTTCTCTATTCCCTTGAAACTGATATAGAATATGGCAAAAGAGATGCTGTCCCAATTATGGCTTCAGCTCTTGACTGGCCTGCAAGTTTCCACTTACAGTGTCCCAGAATGTGTGTTCTTGGGATGCTGCAACTCAGAATACATCCACCATGCTATGAGAAACCTAAGGCACATGGAAAAATCACATGTAGGTGCTCTGACTGACCACTCCAGCTAGCTCCCTGCTGACAGCCCGAATCAACTGCCAGCACTTCGAGTGGGTTGCCTTGGACATCCAGCCCACTTCAGCCTTTAGATGACTCCAGCCCTGACCATCATTTATATGACTGCAAACACATATTACCACGTGACCCCAGAACCACAAGAACTGATGATACACAGTGGTACCTCAGTAGTCATTGGCTTCAGAACTTGTCCGATGTGGTACTTGTCACATTTTGACGAGAAAAATATTTCTGAACTTGGCACTTGCTTGCCACCCCTTGCACTTGCTAGAACTTGTATGAGTCATGATGCCACACTGCAAGAGAAAATGCTTCATCAATCGTTGCTTGCTCACCACTTGTCAGAACAAATTAATGACGAGTACCGAGGTACCACTGTATTATTCTTTCAAACCACTAAGATTTGAGGATAGTCTGTTATGCAGCAAAAGATTAGAATACTGCACAAAGTAAAATGTGGTCCTAGGTACTGAGCTGAGACTGAGCCTGGACATGAGGGTTAAGTAGGTCTGGGGGGGCAGGGGAGATGGAAAACTAACCACATAAAACATTTGTTACCCTTAAGTTTGGGGTAGGGGATAAGTAAGATGATTGAGTAACATGAAATTTTGTACCTGCTACTTAGCTCAGTTGTAGTGTTGGTTTTACGTTACTGCATAAAAAATTACTATGATTAGTAGCTTAAAACAACATACATTTATTATCGCACAATTTCAATTGTTCAGGAAAATAGGTACAACTTAGCTGGATCTTCTGCTCAGGATCTCGCAAGGCTACAATCATTGTGCTGGCCAGACTGTTTTCTCATCTGGACCTTAGTCTCCTCTTCCTGGCTCACATGGGTGTTGGTAGAATTTAGTTTCTTGTGGCTGTTGGACTATGCCCTGAAGTTCCTAGAGGTCACCTGCAGTTCCTTAACATGTGGTTCTTTTCACATGCAGTTCACATCCCAGAAGGTTGCTTCTTCAAGGCCAGCAGGAAAGTCATTCTAGTGCATGCTAGCAAGACAGATATATCGAGATAGATAAAGGTATAGGTATAGATACAGATGTAGATTTATTATTTTAATCAGTTTTTAAAATTTTTATTTATTTATTTTTAGAGAGGGGAAAGGGAAGGAGAGAGGGAGAGAAACATCAATGTGTGGTTGCCTCTTGAGTGCCCCCTACTGGGGACCTGGCTCACACCCCAGGCATGTGCCCCAACTGAGAATCGAACCAGCGACTCTTTGGTTTGCAGCACACATTTAATCTACTGAGCTACACCAGCCAGGGCCAGATATAGATTCAGATGCAATAACATAAACATTGGAGTGACAACTCCTTACCTTTGCCATATTCTGTTTGTTAAAAGCAAGTTACAGTGTCTGCCCACACTCAAACAGAAGAGATTATTCAGGATACAAAATTTGGCATCACTGGAGGATCTGTCCCCAACAGTGTATCTTCCTTAATTTGTTCAGTATTCAATATCCATCCATCCACACACCCCCATCATTTATCCTGTAAGTATGCTCCCTCAGAACCTTGGCATTTACTTTTCCCTCTGCCAGGAACACTTCCCCCAAAATTTGCACACTCACCCTTCTACCTTCCTTCAGATTTCTGCTCAAATGTCACCTTATCAGTGAGGGAGTCCATAGACCAACTTGTCCAAAGCAGCAGCCAGTCTTGGGCCCTAGCATTCACTTCACTATCCCTCTGAACTTGTTTAATTTTTCTCAATACCTCTTACAAACTATATATATATATATATATATATATATATATATATATATATATATATATATATATATATATCTTTGATTATTGGCCATTTTTACCACTACAGTGTAAGTTCTATAAGAATGGGGAGTTTGCCTTATTCACTGCTGAAATACCAAAACCTAAAACAATGCCTAGCCATGGATGGAACTCAATAAATATTTGTTAAATGAATGAATAAAGAAACAAAGGAAAATTTATTGAGCACCTACCGTGTGTAAAGGATGGTACCAATTGCTCTGGGGACCTGAATAGTTTCAGCTGTAAGAGAGTTTACTAGGACAGTACAGAAACTTGAGCCTAAGAATGAAGATTTTGGAGCAAAAAGGCATTTTAAAATCACACTCAATCTGAAACAACATAAAGAAGACATTAGGAATTTCTACAAACTCCAGAGAAAGTACAAATTAAAACTGAGGCAGCCGGAGTTAGTGTTTAAGTGAAGACGAGCCCTCAGAAAATTAAAATTGTCAAAACAAAGATGAAAACAAATCATTTCAAGAGTAGCAATTTCTGGGTTCACTTTCCCCAGAGCCTGAGAGCTATAGGCAGGCCACTAATTTTCACAGTATCCAGAAGTGTTTTACCTGGTATGGTATCCTAATTTTAATTGTTTCAATGGAGAAGCTACTTTCTTGTAGACGATGCTTGATGGGTCCTGGATCATCATGAGGCATTTTCTAGAGCTGTGTACAATGTTGCAGGTGCGAGTAAGGTTCCAGTGAGAGGACACGGCCAAGGCTGACTTCCAGATGCTGATCTCTATCGGGGGAAAAAAGAAACATATGTAGGTGCAACTTATAAGCAAGTAGTGGAGCCAAAGCAATAGTAGCTAAGAGGAAGACCATTTCCTGGAAACAGGAGAGTGTGCAAAGACAGGAAAAAAAATTAGCTCTTAAAGTTGGTCTTGGCACAGAGTAGTGACGATGCAAGTGACAGTGATGACATAATGTAATTATGGGTAATAAATATACATAAAATCCAATCACAATATGAGGAGAAATGGGTTGGTGCCCCTATGTTTCCAGTGTTATTTTGTGATGCTGAGGATCATGCTCAAGATGTCAGAATACCCATGGAGAAAGCAAGAATAGAACTACGCAGCCCACAGCTATTGCCTTCTTATCTAAAGAAAAGCATGAAGCCAATTTCAAAGTGTGAAATCAACTTGGACTTTGGTTTTCAGCTAACTGCCTAGCTGCCGCCACCCCTTGCAATTGGTGAGAAAGAGCTGGGGACAGCTGATTCAAAGAACCCTGCAAGAACTATCAGTGGGTGATGGTAGGGAAGTAAAATTAATTTCAGTATGAACACTGCATAAATTCTGAAAGCCCCATGAGCATTATTGGTGCACTCCCGTGTGCCAACCAGATGCAGCATCTATTTAGCAGAGAAATGTAGCCAAGTGGGCACACCCAGCTGCATGACACCTGGGTGCCAAAGCCTTGTATATTGATTGCAATTAGCTCTTAAATGATCATAGATTGGAACTAATCGGTATCTCTGCAAAATGTAATATGTTTGCAATTTGGAAATATCCAATGTCAAAGTAATGGAGCTAGTGAAAGTGACATTTGGTAACCTTGGAATCTCTAAGTTCAAAAAAAAGAAGGGAAATGAGTCTCTGAAGGTACCCTCCCAGCCCCCGCCATGTAAACCATAGATCAGTGGTGGTTTGGTTACATTACTTGACTGTAAGTCAGATTTGCCAAAGAAACATTTAAGTTACAGAATCCTGGGCCCTACCTCTTGGAGTTTTGAGATTGATAGGATTGAGATTCAGAATCTATTTTTTTAATCCCATGTGATTCTGATGGGCATTTTTGAGGACCTTGAAAATTGATAACTTAATGGAGGCCTGCAGATTACATAAAGGACTGAAAAATAGACGTTTAATTAACAAATGTTTGTTATACTTTAGTATTACCTAGTACTTTGGCCCCAAATGACAGGAGGTTCCTGAATTGGAGGTCTTAGAAGGCAGATTCTGGTTCAACAGAAGGAGGAAATTTCTAAATTTAAAAGAGAAAGGACTAGTAAAAACTAAGCACATAATCAGTGAGGTGGTAAGTATGGAGACAAGACTGTTATTATATATATGGAAATATCCAGTGGAATAGTGATTTCTGGTGGCAATGAGTATCTTTTCAACACTGGATTTATGGAAGAGCTATGACAATTTTACCAACAGAGTGTTGGTCCTTTAACCTGCTACAACCCACTTTCTGCTTCCACTGACATTACTATGTCACTAACACCCTCTACTCTGCCAAATCAAAAAATATGTCTTAATATTCCTTGAGTGCTTACTGTTTACCAATTATTGTTCTATGCAATTTAGGTATTGCATTTAATTTTTGTGAAAACTGTGTGAAGAAGGTAACATTCTTATCTGATTTTACAATGTGGACTCTGAGGCACAGTGAGGATAAAGTTTTTTCTCAAGGCCATATGACTAGTAAAGAGTACAATTGATGTATGTCTCCAAGAAGCCAAATTCTAGAGCCGAAACTCATAAAAATTCTACTACACAACTCTCTTACAAGACTTCCAGCAATATTTGGCATGGCTGACCTCTCTCTCTTGAAAATAATCTTAGTTTCTATGATACCACAATTTCAAGCATGTCCCCTTACTATTACATCCCTTATTCCTACTTTTCTTTACTAGTTCCTCCTCCCCTAGTAAAGCAATGACTTTATTGCATATCTTATCATCATTCCATCTGCTTTGCAGGCATTCTCATCCATTCTTATGGGTTCTCATGCATTAGACCAGAACTTACATCTGCACTCCAAGACACATTTGTGACATTCTGTAAGTATATTTTAAATTCCTACATCAATTCCTCATAATACTTCCACAATACTTGGAAATATTTCTTTCTAATTCACTGCCACTAATCTGACACAAGTCCATGTCTCATTAGACTGTTGTAAGAACAAATTCATTAGCTTCAAATTTTTCTTTCCTGAGTGGCCTTCCTTACAAAAAAATAGTCCTGGATATTGTCTCCCTCTTATTCCTGAATTTGTTTCTCTAGGATTAGATTAAGGATGATTCTTTCATAAACATCATTTTTTATTAGTGTATAATATTCCATCTTATACTTTTACATTAATTTAACCACTTTCCTATTATAAGTAATGAAGTTGTTCCTACTTTTCAAAAAATTAATAAACTTTCTTTTTAGAGCAATTTTAGGTTGACAGAAAAACTGAGCAAAAAAATCAAAGTTCACAGACCCTCCCTTTGCTTTCTTCTTGCGCAGTCTCCCCTGCCATTAACATTTTGTATTAGTGTGGTACACTTATTACAATTCCACTAACATTGATACATGGTTATGAACTAAAGTCTATAGTTTAAGCTTTACTGTTTGCCTGTAGTTATATTGGTTTCCACAAATGCATAATGTCATGTATACATCATGGCAGTATCATACAGAACAGTTTCACTGCTTATAAATCCCCTGTGCTTCAGCTATTCATCCTTACCTCCCTCTCCCTAAACCTAGTGGCAACCAATGATCTTTTGACCCCCTCTTTACCTTCTCCTTAAACCTGCCTCCCTCCATAAACACACTCACCCTTTGGGCACCATCACAAGAACTAATATGTCCAAACACAGGCTTTAGAGACAGACAGGCCTGGCTTCATATTTTCTTTCTCTCTCAGAATTTTAGAGCTTTGAGGAACTTAGATATTATTCAATCTAATAATTTATGTCCTTCGATATCTTTTGCACTGTTTATCACTCTATTTGGGTTTTTTTTGTGTTTTTTTTTTTTTTGGCTGCAGATGGAAGGAATGATGAAACTGAACCAACATGATATTTTAGCTTATAAGTACCAAACATGAACAGAATTCTAAACTATGGAGGGAGTTGGAGACTCCAGACCAGCATAGCATAGTCTTGCAAATCAGATATCTTCTGGGCCTGCTTTCACATTGGCCTGTGATTTCAACACGCCCAGATCCATGCATACATGCAGTGGGAAAGGGTTTGAGGGCAAAGGCCTATTAAACATTATGTGGTGTGATTAATTTTATGTGTCAACATGGGTGGGCCAGGGTGCCCAAATATTTGGTCAGATATTGTTCTGGATGTTTCTGTGAAGGTTTTTTTTTGGATGAGATTATCATTTAAATTGGTGGACTTTGAGAAAACAAAGTGCCCTCTCTAAAGTGAGTGGGTCTCATCTAATCAGTTGAAGGCATGAAGAGAACAAAAGGCTCACCCAGCCTATGCAAGAAACAACTCTACCAGCAGATGACCTTCTCACTCAAACTGCAACATCACCTCTTCTCATGGTCTCTAACCTCACGGCTCACCCTGCAGATTTTAGACTTGCCAGCCTCCATAGTCTTGTGAGCCAATTTCTTTTTCAAAGATTTTATTTATTTATGGAGAGAGGGGAAGGGAGGGAGAAAAAGAGGGAGAGAAACATCAATATGGGAGAGATACATAAATTGGTCGCCTCTCTCAGTCTCCCCACCAGGCACCTGGCCCGCAACCCAGGCATGTGTCATGATTGGGAATGGAACTGGTGACCTTTCAGTTTGCAGGCCAGTGCCTAGTGCACTGAGCCACACCAGCCAGGGCTGTGAACCAATTTCTTTTAAAAAAAAAAGTCTTTATCATCTATCTATCTATTCTATCTAACTATCTAGCTTTCCATCTGTCTTTCTACAGTATATTGGTTCTGTTTCTCTGGAGAATCCTGACCGATACACATGGTTAAAAGTGAATGGGAAATGCTGAGTCACGTTTTTGGTAGATAGGATTGAGAACATGGGGAAAAACCTACATTCTGCTTGGACTATTTCTGATGCTCAGTGTAGAGAACAGGAGGTATGTGGGAGGGAGGATAAGGACGAGTGAGTATTACTACCTTAAGCCTCCCAATTTCCAATTGAATATAACTCCCTCAATCATGTATTTCCCCATGGCTGCCAGTAGCTTTCAAGATAATTACATAGACTTCATGGCTCCTCAAAGTAATATGATTATTAATCCTTCACTATGGGTAATGATAATGCATCTCCCTTAGAAAAAAGGATTTTTAAAAATCAAGTCTGAAGCATAGTTTCTCTCTTGCATACCTTCTCATCTCCTCAGCTTAGAGAAAGCTGGAGGATGAGACTAAAAGGTGGGAAACTATCATTGAATCCTTCCATCATTATTTTCAGTGCTCCAGAAAGGTGACATCTTTTCTTTTTTACAGAAAAAAATATATATATCAGCAAGGACTTTTCAAAGGAAATTTCAAAAGAATCACTTACAGAATTTCCAAGCCTAGTAGGAAGGGATGGGGCTGGCTGCCTTCATGTGTGAAGACAGACAGCTGAATGCATCAAAAAGGCAAAATAATTGTTTATGAATTTTATTCGGCAATATTCATTTATTTAACCAATGTTTGGGTATGCTCTACCATGTGAAAAGTGATATGTTTAGGGACCTGTTTACAATGACTGGTAAGATGCTGTCCCTAACTTCAGGAAGTCCACAATTTAGAAGAAAATCAGTAGTCAATCAAACAATTACCTAAAGTGGACTATAATATGATAAGCATTGTAATAGAGCCATCTCAAGGGTGCCTGAAGAAGTCTGTGTGGAAATAACATTCAAGAGTTCTGACAGGCTGAGTAAAAATATGAATGAATGACATGAGACAAAACGCCACTATTAAATTCAGTTTTAAAAAACTTGCTCTTACAGCAAAGAGATTATTTTAAAAAGCAGTCATTTGAAACAATTAATATTAAGTTCTTGTCATTTGACTTTCTTGAATCTTCAAAACTAGAGTAGTGTTATGTCTTAGTTTCTTTTTTCAGTATAGTTGATATATAATTTTATATCAGTTTCAGTTGGACCTTTCTAGAACATTACTAAAAACAAATAGAACAGAAAACAAAATATTAAAGACATGCATACACCTGAGACAACTAATAAGTGAGATAAATTGTTCCCTTTTAAAAAACTATTCATTGTTAACATTTGAATGGTGCTGAATTAATTTACAAAAAATAAATACTATTTAAATATTTGTAAGAAGGTTTCAGATAGAGCGTTTCTTCAAAAACTTATGTGAAATGAAAAATCATGCTTTGTGGTTGTTTAATAGGGGTTTATGACTAACTTTAAAAGCAATGTGTTACATTATTTGATCTAGTGAAATACCATAACATTGGATAGCTCAATTTCTGAAACAATGTAGCATTATTCTAACAAAATCAAAAATAAATCATTTCCCTTGATCCAAAGCACCTATATAGATTATAAAAATTAAAAAGTAAAAGCATTAGGTATCCTATCTACCTGTAGTTGAGTTTGTGTTTATTTCGTTTCTCTCATTTATAGGTCAATAAAAAGTCCCTGAAGAAATTTTAGAGCCCTTGAAAACTTTTGCAGATAAAAAGGCCACAACTGTTCTCGTTTCTGTACTGCACTGCTGGAAGCCCCTGTCTGCACCAATGAGACTGCAATGAAAGTATATGTATCCCTGTGAAATGAACACAGTTGGGCTTTGTTGCAACAAGGATTATTTTTTTTTGTTGTTTTTTTAGAAAGAGTGTGAATATGGTAGATATGGGTATACATTATTTTATCTTGAAGTGTAACAAATTACATAAATTAACTTCATGCTGAGAAGTAGGGATATTACTCAATTGTACAAAACCTCATCCTGAGTGAGAATTATTGTACAATTGCCTCTGTATTTTGAATGAGGCACTTCAGTGTGAATAAAAAGATATGTATTGTATCCGGAAAAGGAAAATAATGACTTCACCTACGAAAAACTCATGCTATCATTTTTCTGTTATTTTTTGCAATTCTAAAGTGGCACAAGGGCAGACTGGAGAACTTGGCACAAATCATAACTTTTCATTCTCAAAAACAATCTACTTAACAATTGCATTAGCAGTATAAAGAGGCTTTTTCTGAGCTATTGTTCGTGATGACTGTGTCTCAGTCTGGAACTGGAAAAGACTAATATCAGCAGTTCATGAACACTTGAAAATCACCAACTAAATCTATTGCAGGCATATGTTTTCCTTTCTCATAAGACTCTGATTTAACACCTGAAAAATAATGAGAAAAATAAGGTTTGGAAACATGTTCATTAAGCACGAGATTATATGTGAAAGGAAAGAACCAGTTCTAAACATGCAGGCAAGTTGATACTGTGACTATAAAACATAGCCTGTAACACTCATGCTTTCTTTCCTAAACCTGAAAAAATGGCCCTTTATTGGAGTTGCATTCTTGGTCATAGAGGTAAAAAGGGTTGGTGATAAAGTTTTACAGCTTTTTTAAAAATTCAAACTATCCTTTCAAAATTATAGGTAAGGCTTGCATAAACTTTGTCCACCTTAACAGAAAACAATAGCTATTTTTTTAAAAAATAATTATACTATGAGAAATACAATGAAATGAGAACAAATAACATGAACTTCTAAAGGTAGGGGAAATGTACATAGTATCAGGTGCTTATTCATAGGCCCAAAGGAAGAAACTAAAAGGAGCCAGAACAAAGAAGTGGAGACTTATTGTTTGAATACCATCTATGCATCTTCCAAGCACCCCAGTACTAACTGAGCAAGACATGGGCATGAAGATCAGACAAACAGATTTATGAGAATAGAACGTACAATCTCTGTCAGGGGTACCTGAGCCTGGAACAAATAGCTCCTCCTGAGATCCTATCTCCAAACACATGTTTTTCTTTTGAGAACCCTGTAGGAAATCTGGGTGTAAAATGTTTGAATGCTATATATATCACAGTGGGTTCCTACTAACTTAGTAGTACCAGTCTTCTGTCTTTGAGAAGTGAGTGGGAGCAAACTTGCCCTTGTGCTATAAACAACTAGAAAACTGCAGAGAATAGATGAAACAGCAGCTTTGAGACTTTGGACAACAGCTAGTGCGCTAGAGACACCCCCAAGAGAAGCGAAACAAATGGAATAAGTTCCGAGGTTGCCTCACCTTTCTGCCAGGAGAGTGATGCTGGAAGAGAAAACCCATGCAGAGAATGGTGGCTTCTTTGAGTGGAGGTGTTTGGGGAGGCTGAGGCAGCTAGAATTGCAGAGCAAACGACCAGAAAGCAGGGAGCTACACAAAGAAAAAGCTCAAGAAAACTTCCTAGGCTTTTCTTGGGGCCCGTAGCAGAGTACTGTGCACTTGTGTAGGATGAAGATCCACAACACTGAGCGCAGATCGATCAGGAAGCTGACACTGAGCAATTTCCAGCAGATCAAGTTTTTGTGTATGTTCATGTTACAGAATTTGTGGGTTTGATTGCAGCTTTAGGGGAAAGGTGATAATTTGTAATTTCAGGTGCTATAGGAAGATCTAGGTAGACAAATAATAAAAGAAAGCACATTATTGAAAAGCAAATTATAGAACTGGAAACACAAATCTGAGAATCAATTCACAGAGGTAGTAAAGAAAATGCATATACTCCCTTACTGAAGTTATGCAAAGAGATGTGAAAATTAACAATTCTTCATCACCCCCTTTGCGCCAGCACTAAAGTGGGTATATTCATATTGTATCTTAATTTAAAACATTGCAACAGTCCTATCAGGTAGGTAATGGAATTCCACTTGTAAAAATCAGAAAGTTGCAACTCAGGAAGGTAAAGTCATGTGCTCAAGGGTCTACATTTAGAACAATAATTTACTTAAGAGCGCACAATAGTTACCCAGATACGTGAGGCTCCACAGCCCAATCTCATCCAGGCAAAAAAGGCTGACAGGATTCCCATACTGAATTTCAGAGAAGGAAGTGAAACAGTCTTGGTGCTCTTGAGGCCTAACTATGCCTGCCTAACCTGGCCCCTGGGCCCTTCTCTAACCTCTCCCAGGGCTCACCTCTTTCAGTCTGGTCAGCCTTGAGGACTCCTAGCTGTTTCTGGAGGCACAGAGCATGTTTCTACCTCAGCATCCTTTCCAGAAATGCTCACTCCCACAATATCCACATGGCTTACTTTCTCATTTTGTTCAGGCTTCTGTTCAACTATCAGTTACCCATACAAGACTACCTGATTGACCAATGTAAAACACTAATCCCTTCTATTCTCTGTCTCCGTCATTTGCTTTATTTTTTCTCCAGAGCACTTTTCTCTATCAGACAATATGGTGCATAATTGTTTATGTTTTATTATCTGCCTCCGCTGGTAGAATTAAGCTCCTTGAGGTCAAAGATATTATCTGTTTTAATCATTGGTCTCTCCCCAGTACCTAGAAAGTGCCTGGCACATTGAATGTTCTCAAATAAATGTGAGTGAATGAATGAGTGAACGTGTTTTAGGTTACAGATCTTTTGAGAACTGATTAAAGGTATGGAAACCCCTACATGCACCCTGAAAAGCTTTACATCCCACTGGAATAGCCAACTTAAAAAACTATTTGACCTGATGTAAAAACTAAAGATGTAAAAGAAGTAGAAAAGTGAGTAGAAAAGTAATTTTAAAAGGGGATAGTGGAGCCCTGGCTGGTATAGTTCAGTGGATTGAGTGCAGGCCTGCAAACCAAAGTGTTGCTGGTTCGATTCCCATTCAGGGCACATGCCTGGGTTGTGGGCCAGGTCTGCAGTGGGGGGTGTGCAAGAGGCAGCAACACATTGAGTTTATCTCCCTCTCTTTCTCATTCCCTTCCCCTCTCTCTAAAAATAAATAAATAAAATCTTTTTTAAAAGGGGGGAGTGGAAAAGATAACTGAAAATAGAGAAATGGCCAATTATGTCACATGAGCCCAAGAATATTCAGAATGAATGAGCTTGATATGCTATTTGATTTGGCAAAGAAGAGAATGGTGAACTTCAAGAGCAGTTTCCACACACAGGAGGACAAATTCTGATAGCCAAATCATTAAAGTATATATGGCAAGAGACTGGAGTCAGGTTAAAGACAATTATAGATCATGGCAAAGCATAGCTAGCTATACGGACTCCTAAAGATAAAGACAGGTGACTTGCCCTGTCATTGATGCAGAAGTTACTGGCAGAATTAAGACTAAATCCCCAGGTTTCTTGGTATCCGTTCTTAAGACAAAGTATAAAGGTTCAGAGCATAAACTCCAAAGAAAGAGCCAAGTTCCACCACTTTCTCTGACTTTAAGCAAATATTTAAAAATTCTCCAGGACTCCATTCCTTATCTGTAAACTTTGGTCAGTGATAAGGTCATGATGAGCTAATGCATGTTGAAAGATTAGTGTGATGAATGGCACAGAGATAGCACTCAATACATTTTATCCATCATTATTTTCCCTGTCCCATAAAAGTAGTTTCGTGTCTGTCATTGTTACTATTCTACACACTATTGTTCAACACACTCCTAATCACATAGCAAGTTTATTTCATTATGTGAATATTGTATAGGTGAACACTCTGTATAAAATATAATACTTAACCATAAATGGAAGGAAATAATTATAGCAATAGCAAGAATGGTTATATGGTTAAGTAAAGGTTTCTGTTATCTAACAAACCACCATGAATTTGTTCACTGTTCTGTGGATTCAGCTGGATGGCAAATCTCTGCATCACGTAGTGTTGTCTGAGTTCACTCATGATTTTGTGGTCAGCTGGTGTTTCTTGTGATGATCTTATTCACATGTCTAATGGTTGGCTATCTATAGGTCCGACAGGCAAGAGGGATATCTGGGTCATGTGTCTCTCATCATCTGGCAGGCCTGACTGGGCTTGTTCACATTGGGATTATTCTTGGGTGGTCACAGAGTTTCCTAAAAGCAGCAAGAGAGAGCAACCCTAATTTCAAAGCCCTGTTAAAGTCTCTAATTGCATAATATTTGATGCTACCCCATTGAACACAGCAAGAACTATAGGCAGATCAAGAGTCGGTGTAGGTAGAGACAACCCAGGTCTTGGATAACAACCAAGGTAATTGTTGCAGCCACTAACATACAGGTTAAAAACCTGCATAGGGTAGATCTCATAATTGAGCATATTTAATGGAGAAGGCAAATTGTTGATGAAGCAAGATAAACTTCAGAAAGGAAAGAAGAATGCATGACCAAGAAATTTCAGGAGTCAGAGAGGGATAAGTGTTCCTCTAAAACTAAAAGGAGAAATGAAATCAAGGGTACAAAAAGGAAACGTTGCTGTAGAGAGAAATCAGGTAGTTCCCTACAGACTTGTCTCATTAAACTTTAGTCTAATGTCTTAGACATTAGACATCTTCCTCTTTCCCTTTCAGCTTCTCTCCATTCTTATTGGTGCTCCCTAAGTCATCTATCATAGACGTTCTTCCCTCTGAGCGGCAAAAATTCAAAATTCTTCATGTTTGCATCATATTAGAAGACTCAGAACCTAAAAGGCATTTACAAATAGATTGACTTAACTTTGGATGGTGAACACACAATGCAATATACAGATGATGTGTTATAGAATTGTATACTGAAACCTACATAATTTTATTAACCAATGTCAGTTCAATAAAAATAAATTTAAAAAATAAAATAGATTGACCATAACAGGCACTGGAAGAGATATTTTGAGAAAGCATTCTTGTTGATGCTTCACAAATTCCACACCATCTCAGCTTGACTCTTTGGGTTACAGAAAACCCTAAAAACTGAAATGTGTATGTACATAATTTCCTTTCAATGAATAACATGGTCATTGATGCACTCATTAAAGCACTTTGGCAGACCCATTCCAATTTGACATCACGTGGAGATCGCCTTAGATCTAATCACTTTATTCTGGGACCCACGAGATCTTCATTTTTTAAAGACTAGTTATTGTATAAATAATTCTATCTAAAAATTATGTTTTAAAATTTTGTTGAATTTTTAAAGATATTACTTTCAAATTAGGCTTAAAATTTTGTTGAAAACACATGTGTATTGTATATAAATTCCAAGAGTCAAAAATTGTTTAAATGAAAAGAATGCCATCTTCCCCAAAGACAATTACTTTTTCTTATTTGAATACTGAGAGAATCTTTGATTATATTAACAGAGATAATTTTATATAGGTTCATAACTGTATTATTGTTGGTTTTTAAGAGTAATTCTTTTCTACAGATAATTACATATTTGTGGTAAAAAAAGGAGTTTCTACACCTTACCTGAAATTTAATTTTCTATGTATACACATACACACTCAGATACATGCGTACACGAATATATGCATTTTTAACACTGGCATTAACTTTGGGTTACCTTATATTCAGAGAGTATTTTTGGCTGAGGGTGTTACTGGACAGGGGCCTGGCCCTGAGTGGGTCTGCCTAGGGCCACCTGTAGCGTGTAGGTTCTTAAATTTGTGTAGGAAAGATTTCACAGCATGAGTCAGGTGACTATGAGGATCTGTTTATTAAAGCTGGGGACAGTGAAACAAGGAAAGTCTTAGCATAGAAGAAGCAACAGGAGAGCCTAGGCAGGGCTTCCTTAGCTCACTGGGAAGTCGGAGAAGAGGGGTCTTAGGGACAGGTTCAGGGGATTAGCCTGGGACAAGCTGCCAGCTTCCCATTGCCTTAGAGTTTAGGAGACTTGTGCCTGTGGAGACAGCAGTGGAGAGAAGAAGAAAGGAAAGGGAATTGTGAGGGCTGCTCCCCAGAGGGAGAGCACATGCACTAGTTCCTTTGTCTTGAGGTTCCTCTCTCTCTCTCTTGCAGGCAGGAATCTCAGGAGAGGTCTCAGGGGAGGGTTCAGCAGAATATTCATCAGTTCTCCATGTGTGCCTTTTCAGGGCCATGGTCTCCACTTGATTGGTCAGTGACAGGGCTGGGTTTCTTTAATCATTGCAATTGG
The DNA here is from genome assembly GCA_004027475.1 of Anoura caudifer. Lineage (NCBI taxonomy): Eukaryota > Metazoa > Chordata > Mammalia > Chiroptera > Phyllostomidae > Anoura > Anoura caudifer. The sequence continues at coordinate 62,954 of PVKU01006816.1, forward strand.
TTCTGGCATCACCTACTTGGATTTGTTACTTTTCTCGACATGGAGCTGAAATACAACTGAGGCCTAGATGTTACCCCTAGGGAAGTGACCTTTTGTATCTGACTGTAAATTGCTTGGCCATTGTGTTCAACTAGCTGTCTCAGCTTCCCTACTCAACTTGCCAAGGAATTTACATAGCTTCTCACTGTACTGTCTTTAAGGCACTTGTCAGGACCAAATCATATTTACTGGAAATCAGATTGCTTCATTTTTCTAATTCCCATGAGCCAAGGACAATACCTGGGGCTACATCCAAATAAGTCTTTACTAGACACTCAGCTTAATTGGTGTTTCTCAATAATTTTGGTTGTTTATTTTATTTTATTTTTAAAAGATTTTTATTTACTTTATTTTTTAGAAAGGGGAAGGGAGAGGGAAAGAGAGGGAGACAAACATCAATGTGTGGTTGCCTCTCACACGCCCCCTACTGGGGACCTGGCCTGCAACTCAGGCATGTGTCCTAGACCTGGGGATGGAACTGGCAACCCTTTGATTTGCAGGCGGGAACTCAACCACTGAGCCATACCAGCAAGGGATGTTTATTTTTAAATAATTGCAAAGCTACCTGAATATAGCTTCATGCATAAATATGGCAATAGAATTGAAATTATGGGGTTGAGAACCATGGTTTCAACCACGAAAACATTTCATTTTATCAGACATTAAATTGTGATCAAATAGCTAGGAAGCATGGTATTCAACAATAATCAGTTCATTGACTGCTTTTTCTAGTCATTTCATGTAGCTACACTTGTGGAACAAAATTCAGAGGCAAAGGTATTGAAAAGGTAATTAGTGCATTGATTTCATGGTTGTCTTTAAGAAAAATAAATAAATAGAAACTCACAATAGGGAAAAAATTTAGGCAATTGCTTTATTCATGAGACAGGTTGAATGCTTCATAATGTTCAAAAACAAAAGACACAGGTATGCTTTTAAAAAGAATGTCTAGTTCCTGATTAAATTTGGAACAGCAAAATCTACACTTCAAAATTTTGTTAAAATGGGAAGTGGTTAATCACATTTTAAAAGATCCTTTATGTTACCAATGGATAATCAACAAATTTATCTACATAACTATTAAGTATGATTCTAATTTATAAAAGTCAAGCTTCATATCCTCTTAACAATTGTTGAGTAGATTTGTTGTATGTGTCCAAATGAGTACACTGGATATGCCAAGGGGTTCTAAGATCTCTTCATCTTGAAATATTTTTTTTCCTGTGGGGATATGACAATTAAGTATTATCTCTCCACTAGAAAAGATAGTATGGCAAAATGAAAGAGGTTTAATATACTTGATTTCCATTACCTTTGTTTGTGCATAGAAGTAGGTACGAAGATAACTCTAGCTAGTTAAGAATAACAACATATTTTTCAACTTCAGAATGATTCACATGGTCTTTTGTATCAGTATATGTGGTTTGTTAGATTTGACTTGTATATTTTAAAATTTCAAAATTTATTACACATTAACCAATAAAAGTATTAAACTATAAAGATATTTCCTTTTCTACATTTTTCTAAATATAGAAATTGCTAATAAGCAATATTAAGAATTTAAAGACATTAGCTTAGATTGATTTGGTGTTTTGATTATAAACATCATGAAATGTGTTAAATCATGTGACTCTTACATTATCTTATAATCTTATCTTGCAGAATTTAGTAAGAGTAAAAATTGGAGAGAGGATAAGTGACTGAATTTCACATACAGGAAAGTAGATGCATCCTACAGATGAATTCTGTATCATTTTCTGTGTACAAGTGTTCTTTAATTATCCTAGTAGTGTTACCGTAAATGAATCAGTTAAAACCAAGATTATGGTGCCTGATCTTTCTATGTTATTACTACAATTCAGGTTGAAAAGTATGATTTATTAGAAATGGTTGAAAGACAATGAGACTAAACCAGAATGCCTCTGGTAACACTTAAGATGAATAGCGGAATTGGACATCTAAGTGTATTGTCACAGTCCTTTAGCTGTAATACAGAGACTCTTTCTCAGTATCTGCACTTAGGCATTTTTCTTTAATTCTAGTACCTAAACATACAAGAGGAACAAAACCAGAAGAGACAGACCTTTATGTACCTCTATGGCAATTATTTTCTTGAAAAAATTTAAAAGTTCTGTAAGGATATCCACGAACAGGTAGACATTCAGCATCATAGAAATCTAGCTTCATTTGAGACTAAATATTAACAGCTATGGACATTTACACAAAGATTAATATGGGAGGTAGTATGAATTTTGCACTGAGACAGATATGAGTTTGAATCCTGGTTCCATCATTTACAAATAGTATAGCAATAGTAATTAATTGAGTGAGTGTCTACTGTGTCTTAGGACAATTATTTGCATGCTCTGTGTCTCAGTTTCCTCATCTACAAAACAGAGGTAGTACCTACTTATTTCTTTAATGTGAATGTACATAAACTGCCAGATATAAAGTAAAGGTCTAATAAAGTTTGCTTTTTCTTCTCCTTTGGCTGTAAAATATGTAACACTACCAGTACATGCCCATTTTTTAGCCATAAATTCCAAGTATAATGATCTCAAAATTTAGAATAAGTACATGTAGTTTTTATACAGAAGCTAGACTTCTTGGATAAAAAAATTCTGAATACGAATTACATATGGAGTCAGTCCATACTCAAAACCATCTTTATATGTTTAGAGTGTTAGAAAGGTAGGGTCAGTGAGAGATGAGCCTATGGAGGCTGGTAGGAGATAGATCATGAGCATCATTACATAGTAAGCAGAAGCATTTGACTTTATTTTGAATGGTACAGGGACCTATAGAAGAAAGATTTAGGCAGTGGGATGACATGATCAGATTCGTACTTAGGAAGATCACAACAGTAGTGGAGTCGGGGGTAGAATAAGATCAAAATAAGAAATACAGATAGGCTATATGGGGAAGTTCTGGTCTAAAGAAATGACCATGAGTTTGCAAGAAGAAGATGGATGCTGAAATACTGAGGATACAGAATTTTCATAATAGATTTAGTAGAAATCTTCTGCCACACAGGCTTTCATTTATAGCAAAAAAACAAAAGTTAATTACCTCTCTTACACGTGCTCCTTTAGGGCAATTTTTAAAAGATTCTTTTTTTATTTCGTATTGTCTTCATAATTACTGATTATTTCTGATGGACAGAAATCAGTCCCAGTAGTACCATATCCCAGAGATAAGCAAGTATGCCTTATGTATTAATTTCTTGTGATCTCAAGCAGTTAATAGACTTGCGCTAACACATCATACTAATCTTTTGGGAAATGAGTTTCCTAGCTACTCATATGTCCTCTAAACTTAAATAACCTCTTTGTTTGAAAAATGTTCTCCAAGTTAATTATTATTATTAGCTGCAACCCTGATCTTCAATATTAAAAGTATCTTTCCTAGTAGACTCATTAACCATCAAATACTAGTTACCTGCCATGTTGCTTTGAATAAAATGTCAGGTCTATGAGGTGAGTTTGTATGGAGTAGAGAGGATGTAGGAGTAAGGAGGAAGATGAAATAAAGGTAATGAGTATTTGGAAAAGACAAATGAGCCTTGAGCAGAGGAAGACCAAAATAATATCTAAGAGGGAATAATATTCCAGCACTAATATTAAGATCAATGGATCCAAGAACCAGAATATGTTTAATGACCAATACACAGAAGTAAAGGAATGTGGCAGACACAACTGGTAGGATATCCAACATCTATTCCCTTCTTTTCTACTAGAATAGAATTCCAACTACATTTGGGCAATGTGCCAGCTAAAAGAACTACATTTCCCAGCTTCCCATGCAGCAAAGGATGACCATGTGACATAGTTAAGGCTAACAAGATACAAGTGAAAGTTATAACGCGGTATCCCTAGGAAACTTCTTTAAAAGTGTAGCCTCAACTGACCTATATCATCTGTCTTTAACTTTTTTTTTCTGGAACACAGTTATGATGTTGATGGTGGAATAACTAACTTGAAATCATAATCACAAAAACAAAAGCTGCCGACTAAAATTAGAGGAGTAGAAAGCTAGAAGAAGCTTGAGTCCTTGATGACATCCATTGAACTGGTCCTGGGCTGATGAACTCTAGACTTCTTGTTTTACAAAAGTTAAGAACCCTGCATATTGGTCAGGGTTCTTCGGAAAAATAGAACATACACCACCACCACCCCCTCTGCTCCCCCTCCACACACACAATAGAAAAAAAATTTAAACAATTCAGATTTCACCCACTAGTGAATGGATAAGCACAGTTTTCAAAATCCAAACAATGGAACACTGCTCAACAACTGGCTTTCATGTTACTGCAGGGGCAGACAAGTTTGAAATTTGCAGAGCATGCCAACAGGTGGAAACTCGGCAAAGTTTCTATTTTGTAGTCTTGAAGCAAAATTCCTTCTTCAGGAAACAGGTCTTTGCTGTTAAGACCTTATGCTGATTGGATAAGGCCACGCCCACATTATGGAGAGCAATCTACTTTATTCAAAGTCTAGTCATTGTAAATGCTAGTAACATAAAAAAATACCTTCACAGCCCTCGCTGGTGTGGCTCAGTGGATTGAGCACCAGCCTGTGAACCATAGGGTTGCTGGTTCGATTCCCAGGCAGGGTACATGCCTGGGTTGCGGGCCAAGTCCCCCAGTGGGAGCAGCATGAGAGGCAACCACACATTGATGTTTCTCTCCCTCTGTTCCTCCCTCCTTTCCCCTCTCTCAAATAAATAATATAATATAATATAATATAATATAATATAATATAATATAATATAATATAAATACCTATAAAATATCTATACTATTGCTTGACCAGACAACTGGGTATCATCACCCAGCCAAATCAACACATAAAATTAATCATCACATCTTCTAAATTCTTTGATTCACTGGTTACTTGGTTTTCTGTCACAAAGCACAAGTACAAAATGTGTTCATTATTAATGGCAAAGAAAAGAGATCATACCTGTAAGCATGAAGAGTTCTAGATGGTAGGAATGGAGAATGAGCAGGAGTAGAGATGGGGAGGGCAGGACATAAATCAATAAATAATCTTGTATCTGTTTGACCTTAGTTTCTGTTAACATCTGCTGATGTTCACCTTTCAGACCTCAAGTGTTCTGAATATAAAAGTTTGGAATCTCCAGACCCATCAAGGCAGACAATGCAATATTCATTGCCCCCTTCTCTATTTTGTTATAATATAAATATTATAATATGTATTAAGCAAAATGCTTTGACAAAATGAATCAACCATTTAAATACATATCAATGAGAAAAGTTGGGATTTTTTATTTCTTTGATACATTAATGACCCTTTTTCTTGAAATACAACTATTCCTCTCTCCAATCTGTAGAATCAGTCACATATTAGTGCATTTTTTCAAACATCTGATGTAGTGTCTTTGTTTCTTAATGAGATTTACCTTGTACCATAAGCTTTTAGAATTGTTTGTCTACAGTTGGAGGTAAATCTAATAGGATTATTTTGAGGGCAAATCTACCCCAGCCTTTATATTTGGGATCTCTTGGATGAGTCATTCAACATTTTTAGGTCTTAGTTTCCTTAACTGTAAAATGAGGTATTCAGCCTGGATAATATCTAAGTTCACTTCCAGTAGAAAATGTTATGATATTGTTGAATTATCTAAGAATTCTTTCTATTTTGGCAGGAAAAAAATCTTAAAGTAACTATTCTGGAATTCTTATTTTCACTGTTTGTACCTACAAAATCAAGTAGCATTATACTTCTTGTCTGAACCCTACAGTGAATAATGTCACATTTTTTCAACTTCTATTGAGGTAAAATTTTTATATGATACTCTATTAAAGTATATACTTTTATAATCACGACCACAAGAAAAATGTAGAATATTTTCATAATCCCCAAGTTTCCTCACGCCTCCACCTGCCTCCAATTCTCTAGAAATCACTAATGTGATTCTATCCCTTCATTTTCCCTTTATTTTTAAAAGATTTTATTTATTTATTTTTAGAAAGAGTGGAAAGGAAGGAGAAAGAGACAGAGAGAAACATCAATGTGTGCTTGCCTCTCACACGCCCCCTACTGGGGACCTGGCCTGCAAACCAGGCATGTGCCCTGACTGGGAATCGAACCAGTGACCCTTTGGTTTGCAGGCCAGTGCTCAATCCACTGAGCTACACCAGCCAGGGTTATTTTTTTTCCTTTATTAAAAGGTCATTTAAATGGAATCGGTCAGCGTGTAGTCTTATGTAACTGGCTTTGTTCACTTCACATAATCATGTGAAATCTACCCATGTTTTAAATCAGTAGTTTGTTCCTCTTTATTGCTGAGTGGTGTTACATTTTTTGTATTTTGAAAAGTATGCTTATCCATTCACCAGTTGACAAAATTTGTATAATTTTCAGGTTTTTCTATTATACATAAAGCTGCTAGGAACATTTGCATATAGGTGGGTTTTTTTTTTTTTTTTCACTTCTCTTGAGTAAATACATAGGAGTGGGATTGCTGAGTCATAGGATAAATATATTTTTTAACTTTATAAGACACAATCAAAGTGACTGAATTATTTTGCATTCCAACCAGCAATGTTACAACTTGAGCCCTCCAAGGTGCTCAAAAATGTATGTCTTTTCAAAGCAGCCATCTTTTTCTCATTGTTAGGGTAAGTTCGGTGTTCTTTCATGGCTTTCCATGTTCTGAGAAAGAGCAAAAATCTCAATGTTTCTTCATTATCAAGGTACTTTATGCATCTCCCTAACCAAGAGCTCTAGTTGGGGACCACATACTAAGGACAAAGGGATGAAAGTTATTGACTGAAATGGATGACTATGTATGGGTGCATGGTACCTTCTGCCAAAGAAAAACTCTGACAAGAAAGTAATCAGGAATACATCTATCACCACAGGCACTCTTGATGGGGAGCCTGAAGATGTTGGATACTAATGCAGCTGGCATTAAGATAAGGGTTGTAACTTGTAAGTAAATTCTCTGAGATGATTTAATATATTCCCATTAACACATAGAGTAAATTAGTTACTTTATTGTTTTATTTAACAATACTCAGTGAGCTCCTACCATGTGTCACAAACTCTCTCCTTGACTTGCAGGACTGAGAAGTGAATAAAACCCAGAATGAATTTTGTGAAACTACATCTACAACTACCAGTAACTGAGAAACACAAACATGCTGATTATTTGTTTTCAAGCAGATGAAATATCTGGTTATTATTACCCAATTTGGCTAGTTCAAGTCATTATTTTTTTATCCAGGCATATTGTGAGTTTTCCCAACCACTGAATGGATGTCTTGCCTTCTTATTTACTCAAGGGGAAGACAATTTTCCTAAGTAAAATTCAGCAATTCCCTCTTTGTTAGGGTGAATGATGCCAATTCTATTTACATACAGACAACTTACTCTGAACTATATTTAATGATACTTAGCTGCAGAAATCCCAATAACATTAAAATATGTCATTGTTAAATATGGCATCTGTATTTTTTCTAGATTTATTCTAAATCTTCAAAAAGCAGTGAGACCAGAGGGAATTCTAAATCTAGAATGTTAGACATAGTTCAGACTCGGTGTTTAATAAGTAAAGAGGATGCCTCCAGTATAATTGCCTGACTAAAAATCAAGTGTTATTTTAAAAACCCTCTTTATATATGTAAGACATTGAAATTTTAGTGTTTGTTATGTACCACTGAATGCTGGCACCCAAATGTCACCAGTACAACCTATCAGTAAAACAGCTCTCGTACTGCTTACTACGGTAAGGGTAATCCTTACCATGGTAAGTTGGTCTTATCTCAGAGGGAGAAGAATGCAGGAAGATTTTTGTTAAGAATTTGATGCTTGGTTTAAGTGGTTTTTTATTGTGGAGCCTTGATTAGGATTGAGTAAGACTCGTAATTGGGAAGACAGCAAGGTGAGGGCACAAATCGTTAATGTTTTCCACTGAAGAGTTGATGAGCTATTGGGGAAGTCCTATATTGAGTAATGCAATTATTTGCCTGGGCAGAGTCTTCTAGAATGATAAAATTATACTAATGTAGGCAACCAAATAGTAAAATCATGTCAGTGGTTCTCAACTATTGCTCTTTTGCTTCCCAGGATGGCAGTGACTTTGGCAAAGTCTAGAGACATTTACATTTGGCACAAGGGAGTGGGGACCATGGCCCTACCAGGATCTAGTCAATGGATGCCAGCCAGTGATGCTGCTAAACATGCCACAATGCAGAGGACAAGCTCCACAAAAAAATTATCCAGCCTAATATGTCAATAGTGCCCAGACTGAGAAAACCTGGTGTAGATGTGAGATCTGCAAAGGGCCAGACAGTAAAAATTTTTAGGCTTTGAGACATACAGTCTCTGTTGCAGCACAAAAAGAGTCACAGATAATATGGAAACAAATGGCATGGCCATGTTGCACACTTTATTTACAAAAACAAGCAGGGAGCACAATCTGACCCACAAGCTGCAGTTTGATGAACCCTAAGAGAGACAGCAAGCTATGTGGGGGTAGGTGGTCTCAGTTCTCAGTGTGTTAATGTAGATGTTAACCATAAGTAGATGGTTTCTGGTCTCAGCAGAAACATTTCAAGAAAAGAGAAGATATATATGGAATGTCTTATGAAAGTGCGATCTGAACCACACCAAAACAGTGATCTGATTGCCGGACCAGTAATTTTCCACAATGAACTAATGAAACCAAAACTATTTTTTAGCTGGGTTTTATCTATATATTGAAACTGATCCAACTTTTTAAATGGCAACTCAAAACAAAAAATAAAATTATTGTTTCTTTTAAAACAAATAAAATATGATGCTCTCATTGGCTATACTTTAAAATTGTCCCTTTAACTCTTAGTAGTCTTTTTTTCTTCTGTTTTTTCCAGGTTTTGTTTCACTGCCTGGAAATGATATATATTTGTGTATTTATTGTCAAGCTTTCCCTCTGAGGTCAAAATCATCATTTATTTTAGTCATAGCTGTATCTCATCACCAGAGGACTGGAGTGAGTAATTGCATCATGCATACAGAACCATGACTATTATAACAGGTAACACATAGCACCTATAATGTGCCAAGTACTGTCCTAAGCACTTTACATGGATTAGCTTAGCTCATCTATTCACATTACAACCTTGGGAAGAGAACAGTATTATTATCCACACCTTATTTTTTCCTTTTTACTGAATTTATTGGGGTGATACCTGTTAACAAAATTATATAGGTTTCAGGGGCACAATTCCACAACACATCATCTGTACCCCATATTGTGTGTTCATAACCCCAAGTCAAATCTCCTTTCATCACCATTTATTTCCCCTATACCTCCCTCTACCTCCCCGACCCCCTTTTCCCCCCTGCAATCAACGTACTGCTGTCTGTGTCCATATTATTCACACTTTAAAAGATGAGAATCATGAATCATAGGCTAAGCAACTTGTTCAGCCTCACAGAGCTAAGCAAGGGACAAATCTAAGATTGGCATCCATGTACTGGGGCTCCAGAACCCATGCTTTAAACTGCTAAACTATAGCTACCTCAAGTGGCTAAATGTCGCATAAATGCATACACATATACATCATTTGCATGTTTCACAATTTCTCTGTTGTAAATCAGATTATATCTGTAGCCTAGGTCTGCTGCCTTTGCCATTCTGGAATGATATCAGGATATTCAGGGCCCAGGTCCTTAGAGGTGTATCTCTGTAAGGCACTGAGATGCCTCATGGGAAACAGCAGATCCTGAGGAAAGACAGAATTGAGAAAACCAGCTTGCTTTGCTATAGGTATTCCCACCATTAGAAAGAGAAGTGGTATTGGTCAGAGCACAGTATCTATTGCTTCCTGTGAATGGACATCTGACCCCTAGCAGAGAGAGGTTTCCATTGATAAAATTTGCAATAGCGATTTTCTCACAAAAAAAAATTCCAAGAGACATCAGGAGCGCAAGGAATGCTGCTTGGTGATGAAGCATGACACGAACTTAGAGGTTGAGAGGGAACTGTGACACCAGCAGTGGGGTTACACCTCAACACTGCCTAGTACCCATAGTCACTAGTGTTTCTCCAGGGCTAAGCTGCTCCAAACAGGGCCAGGCAGCACAGAACCTGGGCAATAAATCATGGCTGTCAGTGTTGGCAGCAGGAGGACAGGGGCAAGAGTCACAGAGCCAATGCAGCTGGGGGAGCTGTGTGTGAGTGTGTGACAGTGACAGAGAGAGAGAAACTGCACATTTTTTGTATGTAGGCCTAAATCATCTTTGGCCTTACAAACTGACTAAATTAGCAGTAATGCAGTGAGTTCTTAATAAGAAGCGCAATGGTCTAAACTATTCTCTGAATTACTAATGCCCTGAAACTGTCTGAAAGTCATTTGCTGATAATACTCTTGATGAGGAATAAAAGTTATTTTTTGCCTGAGAGCTAATTAATGTAATCTTTAAAATATATAAATCTCATGGTGAGCCCTAATAGTTTTAATTGAAATGTGGACCTTGCCAAAACTGAGAAAATTAAAATGGAAACAAAATCTGTTAATATATCTAAATTAAAAAAAATAAAAACAAAAAGGAAAGAAAACCAATTAACTTCTGGAAACGGGGTTTGGTATTTAGAACGAGAAGATTAAGTTTTGCAGATATCAAATTAACACTTGGAATGAAGACGGTGTTGCCTAGCTGCCTTTCAAAGCTTCGCCTTGTTCAGGCTAAAGTTGCTAGAGAGCAGTGAAGTGAGCTGTTTAAAAGGCCACAGTTGTGTTCCCTAAATGGTCCACACAGGGATCATAAAAATCCCTGATGGAATCTTTAGCAGCCTGGAGGTAATTGGAAGGAAGGCATGGGGCTAGTAATTAAATCACGGTTCTTTTCTGGGGAGATTATATGTAGATACACATATAGAGAGATATACATAAATAAGTAGAGAAGAGAATTGACATAGACAGGTACATACATGTATAGTCATTTATACCACACCTAGTTAGTCATTTTGGTCATTTCAGTAAACAGCTGAGGAACTCCATTTAAAAAATAAAATAAAATGACATCAGAAGCATGGGGCTTAGAATACAAATGCAAATCTTTAGAATATACTTTCTCATGTGACAACTTACTAGTTAAAACAAAATGGCTGGATTATCTTTTTCTTCTTGTTTTCTTTTGTTTTATGCCTGAAATGACCAACTCAATCCAGGTCCTGGAAATTCCATGCTACTTATGCACTTAGGCAGCCAGATAAATGTCCAGCTTCAGTATATTGCTGTGTGTTCTTTCACTTTTCAAATGGTTGTTTTCAGCATTATGTACATGTTCTCACAGCCTCTTCCACTGCAGTAGGATTAGGAGCTGGCACTGGGAGTAATTTTGGTAGACACATCACCACGAACAGATTATGGTATATCACTCTGGATGGATCTGTTCTTACCTCATTAGCCAGACAGACAGGAGTACTTTTCAATATCACATCTGGACCCCAGAGTATCCCCTCTCCTTTCCTGAGACAAGCATCAGAGTGTGTACCCTGCTGCGCAACCTTGATATGGCCATTAAAGCTCAGAACTCAGTCATGGATGCCATCAGCCAATGGCCATATTAGTAAGACACTGGAAAGGCCAATCAGAGATGAAAACACTTCCAGATGCGTATAACTAGTATTGCCAGGGACACGAGACATTCATCTTATTCAGATTATTTGGTTTCTTAGCCCAGAGGAAAAAGAACAAGGCAGAAAAACAAAAGGTTTGTGGAATTAGTTTGGTATCATTACATCTATTCCCCAAGGGGAACAAAAGAACACAGAATGGGAGGAAAAATAAAGGTAGAATCATTTCTTGCCACATATAGTATTTCAAAAGAAAACTGGTAAGATGAACAGTTAATGAATGTGTAAACTCATTTAAAAAATATGAACCGGGTTAGAGTTGGAGTTACTCTGGTGATCAAAATCAGACAAGGTCCCAACTCCAATGGAATTACAGCCTGGTGTGGGGTGCATGCCTTCACTGAAAACTTACTCTGACATAAAGGAGCACAGTTCTATGGATGTGTATTCTGAAGAAAGCAGATTTGGAGTGAGCATCAGCAAAATAATTGAGTGTTTGCAATATGGCTCTACTGAGCCCTACTCCAAAATGGAATGAAGGCCTGCCCACATCAGTCTTTCAGTTAAACCTACCTGCCAAAAACTTTTGTAATTACCCCATTCTCTGGCATCATAACGGTACAGCTCGGCTCTTTTCACATAAACTACAGCAAAAATCTTATTCTTGGTAAAAAGTTGGATCTGTGAATAGGAAACACAGAAGGTATAATGCAGTTCTTTAAGATACGCTGTAATATAGTTTTAGAGATGTGGACTTTATAAATTAATTATGTATTCTTTGGCACTATAATACACAAAAGCAACTCAAAACTTTTTTTTAAACAGGAGAAAACTAAATTTTAATATGTCACATAGGGATTTCACATGAGCACAAAAAAATCCCTAGAAAGTTCTTAACTTTCAAAATTATTGTTAAAGACTTTTTCCTAAAGTTTTCCTAATTTGATGCCAGTTGAAGAGCCTGTTTGCTGGGATAGAAATAAGGACATGGTTGTCTGTGCAACTGATGATTATTACTTTGCAACTTTGCAGTCTGCTTGTATGAAACTAATCTGTTTTGCAATGGAGTTGGTGTAGCAGGTGAAACATGACTCTACATATTTCGTCTGCTGGAAAGGCATTTATTTTATTAACTTCTACTGGGTAGTGCCAATTTATCTTAATCCACTGACTTTCTTCCCCCAATCCCTGCTTTTCTTTCAGGGGTCAGTCCAATTACAAGGGAGATTATATGCTTCCAAGACACAAGAAAGGGACTTTGGCCTGAGTAATTTATGCATGTTGGCATCTTTCGAGTTGTCTTTGTTTCCATCTGTTCATCAGCCCCCATGAGTCCTAGCCAAATCCCACTTCCAACTACAAGCCACCATTAGTTTGGCTCTTTCTATGCCACTTGTGAATGTGTAGAATTTATCTTGATCTTTCTACCCACTGGCACAGTTGCTCTGTGAAGCTTTCTCAGTCTAGTTTGCCTAGACACACAATGCAGAGGCTTGCTGCCTCTCTTGACTATCCTGGAAAACAGAGTCCAGGTTCCTGTGTTCTTGGATCTTCATCCAATCTAGCAGGGTTTCTCTATACTATCCCCCTTCAATATGAGGCTGAGCTTGACAGAAGTAATAAGGCTCAAGTCTTACCTTTCTGAGGGTTCCATACAGACTGTTTAGTCAGTGTTTCCCATAAAGATTTCCTGCAATCCCATTAATCTGGGGTATCTAGTCATGCCATAGATAGCCTTGCTCTGAACCACTATGTAATCTTTCTGCCATCAATCCCCTTATCAAAAGTGTTCTCAGCTCCTGTTATAGCATCCAGTTTTTGAGATATTCCAGATTGCAGCTTCCCAAATGGGGCAAGGATCACAGATAATAGACCATGCAATTGAGTAATAGCATAAAGCCTTCTGTTAACTTTTTAGTACTTTTGAAGATTATTACTGAGTGGATTCTGATGCAAACACCAGCCAGCAGTGTCCATGTCATTGTGGATGAAATGAGACATTCACATAGACTACCCAGTCTGGTGGAGGAAAAAGGGCAGCCTGGCTTTTCTGTCAAGGGGAGCAAAAAGCCACTGCCACTGCCATGACAGGCCTTTATTTTATTTCTGGTCACATTACATGATGGCCCTCATTTACTATGCACAGGTTTGCTTTAGGGGGTTACCTTTTACAGACAACAAGCAGCCAATGCTGCTAATCACATCACAGAAGAAGGATATGAGCAAATGAAAAGGGAAAAGTGGTTGAGCTGGTTACACTCCACACTGGGGAGGTTTAGCACGGATTTTAGGAAGTTACAATAAGCACTTGGTATCTCAATTCAGGGTGAGGGAGTTTTTAGCAAAAGCAAGACTCAAAGTGGCTTAGGTATATTGCAAACCTGATTTCCCATGAGAGGACCTATCTGCGGGCATGGGTCCTGTGCATCTCCGAGTGGAAGCTGGGCCCACACCATGCAGAAGGGTCTCCCACAAATTCAAACCTCAAGCAAAGCAACAAACCACACTTTGTTGGGGTCTTGTAAAAAATGTTAATGTTTTGGAAAGAGAGATCTCACTCAGATATCAAGTACTTTATATTTTCATGAAGGGCAGTATACTTACCCATGCCCATATTTACTGTAGGCATCATCTCCTTTTGATGGGGGGCAGTATTATTAGTTAAAAGGTTTATTGGGGTTGTTTAGATTTTTGGAACATTCCAAAAGTAAGCAGCAGCAAACTTCTTTAGCCATTTTTTTATTCCCCTATTTTTTCCAAAGTAAAATATTCTCTGATATTTTTCCTTTCTCAGATAGAATAGAAAAATGATAATGTATGTGTGTGGGGGGGGCATTGATTCAATGATCGCACTCCAGAGTTTGTGACTCTCAGGAATTAAGCTTAGATGAGTGGAACTATTTCTCTTCTACAAAAGAAAAGGCAAATTGATGTTTTCTTTCATAGATATTGTCCCTTGGAAATCCAGAGAAGATATATTTCTCTCTCTGTTGTGGTGAATGAGTAGTATGAACGTTTACTGAGAGCTATACAATCTTTATTTACAATGGCACTGTACTTCTTCATTCATTTTTATTGAAATATGATATGAAACAACACTAGACTCATTTCCAGAATTTCTGAGTATATGCCCCCAGTTCCATCACCTACCCATTAACTATGTGCTTATGTTTATAATTACAACATCTACTATCTCATTTTACTCATTCTTAAAATAGGAATAATAATATCTCTGATCCCATCATACAGGGCTTGTGCGCATTTGTTGTTACTGCTAAATCTTTGAGCTTAAATAATTTCTTGATTGTTTGCATTTATAAAATATAAATATCACCCTCTCATTGTTGATTCAGAGGTCTCCTTAGACTAGAATAGTACATAGTATGGCAAAGACTCCCTAGTGCAATATAATCTCCCTAAAGCTCCTGTCAACCTAGACATTTATTCCTATAGGAAAGCTTTGCTTCATTGAATGTGGAGGCAAGTCAGCATCATGGCACTGAGGTCGCAGAACAACGTCAGAAAAATGCCTGTGGCTGAATCCTGAACAGGAAAAATTGCCAAATCCATGGAGACTTCCTTTCATACATTGACATGAATATAAAGAAAACTTTTTTCCTCATCAGTCTAATGACATTCAACCTTATCAACCAGCTTGGAAAACTAATTTCTGACAAAAATGGCATTGCACCACAGCAGGCCTCTCAGGATTGATCAGAAAGACCAACAAAACAACGAGAGGGATTATATTCTCTCAGTAAAATAGTCTGAAAAAATAAAATAAAATAGTCTGAACTCACTGAGACTTGCTAGATTTTGTTTCATTCTATATTTTCATGGTGTTTAAGAAAGATGTTTCTAATAAATAATTTTAAAAAACAGACTTAATTGATTTAAAGACAATATATATGATCCCCATGAAATTTAAAGACTGCTGTATTTCCAGATCAATCATTGACAGCCTGTTTTGCTGTAGTTACAGTATTACTTGTTGACACAGATGAACTGAGAGGATCAGCTGGGTTGCCATAGGCCTGCTTTCTCCAGAGTAGGGGACTATCCTTTGTAGGAGGGTTCATCTAAGAGTGTGCCACAATCTACTTGGTAGGTCAATGATTGCTTTCCCTTTTAGTCTGTGCTACATGTTTTTTGTGGTGAGCCTGAAGTTCATCATAAAATAAGAGGAAGTTAGGAAGAGAGGGAATGGAACAAAACATTGAAGCTTATGATGTTTTAGGAACACAGCGATTCAACAGTAAGCATTTTATTTGATTTGGATTCTTGTCAATTATGCTTCAGTGAGTCTAAGTGGAAATAGTTTATAGCTGAATTTGAAAATAAAGGGATGTTTCATTGATTACATGCTCATCTGTCATGCATTCTATTTTATTGATAATCTAGTATCTCCTGGTGATCAAGGCGATATCTAATTTAAAAGAAAAATAAACATCAGCAGCAGCAAATAGTGGGAACTCACTCTAAATTGCTACTCATTAGCAATTAAACATGGCTTCCCCTTGGATTCTTTACAGCCAATACACTTTAAATAGTTTCTTTGGCACATCCTGCACAGTTTGATACCATTCAATCTCTTTACTAAGATGTTGAGAGAATTTCATTCTATCTTGAAGGAAAACCAAATGTAAGTCAAAAGGCTGAAATACAAGATGATAATAAAGAGGCCTTAAACTCTTGCCAACATCATATTTCTGTTTTATCTGAGAGTGGTTCTCAATCAGGGACCATTTTGTCCCCAGGGGACATTTGGCAATATCTGAGACTGTTTTTGGCTGTGGCTACAGGGAGGTGCTACTGCCATCTAGTGGGTAGAGGTCTGGATACTGCGAAATATCCTACAGTGCATAGGATAGCTCACACCCCTTCCTCTCCCAGTTCCCCCATTCACAACAATTATGTGAGCACTGCTATTTGCAAAACATCAGACATTATGGATGCTAGATCGCATCTTAATGTTAAACCTGCACTGATAGTTGTACTTATGTCAATCATGAAAATTCCGTAAATACCGAAGTGAATTGTGGATGTAAAATGGTCATGCCATTTGGATAATGGCACTAAGCAGCATTTCTGTAATAATTAATGACAAAAATTCATGGCTAGTGATATATAAAATAAAATTCTCTTGGCAGTAAAGAAAAAAAGAATTACCTGGGCCAAAATGTCAATGGTGTCAAGGCAGAGAAATGCTGACCTAGGGCAAGGACACCTTATGCAATCCTAGGATATATTAGGGACACCTTTACCTTACATCATCTGTCTTTGCACATTAATACATATTTCAAAAATGAAATTAACTATGGTTGAGGGCACTGCTGCTCTAAGTTCAAATACGTACACTTTTCATCTGAACTCAGGGAGTTATAACTTCATGCATGGTCTCAGCAAATACTCCCTGCTCATACAATACGGATTCTCTGAAGAGAAGTCTCCATTCCTAGACAGGGAAAAATGGTGTGCTTTCCACCAAAATGCCGTTAGAATGGAGAGATTATCATAGCGTTCATTTAAGCAATAAGATATTAATGTTTCCATGCGTCAGAATTATCACATCCCAGCAAGATCATATAATTCAATCACTCTGTGCTATGTTATCTGTTGTCAAAAGATCATGATCTGAAAGAAATTCATATTTGGGAGAGAGATGTCAGGATGCCCCCTCACTATGCCTCATTTGTGTTTCCACCTATTATAATAACTATGGGTGGAGTATGAATACTTTTGTGGTATCTTAATCAGTGACATACTGTTCAACATCCATCTTTGCAAAAACTTTTATGGAAACCCTTTAGGTTGGCATAAACTTTTTGAGAACTAGACATAGAGATAACAGAGTTGATGTTCCTCAGAAATTTTGAGAGTTATCAATCTGGTTTTGGAATAAAAGAAAGTCAGTAAAAGAATTAAGAAAATAAGAAGCTTAGTATGGCAAATTAGTGATTAATATGGTAATTAGGGGAGTGCTGATCTGGAAGGATGCAGCTGACAGATCAAAGAAACAGTCACTATGACATCAGTCTGAAGCCTTGGAGTTGGTGAACTAGTTGCCCGTTCTGGGGAAATTCAGGAATGGTCCACCCCCACAAAGTGGTAGCATGCAGAGTGGTCCAGAACTAGACACCAGCCTCTCTCATTGTCATGATGCTTTGAGCAATAATAGCTTCCAATTCCCTTCTAACTTCCAACTTGCCCAAGGTTTCCTTTAATTACTAAGTTCTAACCTGGGCATATGAACTGAAGGTGGTACGAACAAACGTAGTTCCCAGCCTTGGGAGGGACTGAAAGCAATGATGCCAACCAACTGGACCACCACCAATCCAGCACAATGAAAATCTCTCCTGTGATGAATTTCTTGCACTCATCATTGAGATTAGGTGAGGATGGGCAGTTAAAGTTTTACAAGATATCACAGTGTTATGGCTGCATTTTTATTAGGACAAGTGAAGATGGGCAGCTGAAGCTTCGGTAGAATTCACAATATTATGCTACCTGATCATAATGGGAGGGAAGGGTGCCCAGCTTAAAATCTCATGAGTTTTCACAGTGTTATAATTGCCTTCTCACAAGCAGTCATTAGCAATGAAAATGAACAGAAGAAGATCATTGTCATCTTTCTTGCTTCAAATGATGAGAGGTGCCTTTTGGGAAAAGGGGGAGAAGGAGAAGCTTGAATAAGCTTTATTAACCAAAAAATGTCCTCTCAGGAAACTCATATCTGACTGTGCCTACCACTCTGTCTGTCTTAAAGCCAAGTGGTGTGGTGAGATATGGACATTTTATTTGCTTTTTCTATGACTTAAATTATTTTCTATCTTACAGTTATTTTGTTTAAAGGTCAAAAATGGAAGTTTAGAAAATGCTGGATACACAATTATTTCCATATTAAAAATAGTTAATTCATGCAGTTTCCACCTTCTCTCTCTCTCCACAGAAAGCAGCTAACTTGCTAGGGACCTATGTGGTGTCCTTCCTTCAGATAAAAATAGTTGGTGTCCAGTCCTTCTCAATCTATTTTGGTATATTAACATAGTCTGAGTTTTACTTTGGTAGATTAGTCAGGGTAGAATGGCCAGTGTTTATCAAATTCTCAGTGGTAAAGAACTAGTTTTTATTACTTTCAATCTGTCACAGACAACACTCTTGTAAAATATAATATACATTACCAGAAGTGAGAAATTAAGAAAAAATAAAACCCATGATTACAAAATACAAAACTGGATTTCTTTTCTATTAAGCAGATGTAAAATTTGTCTTTCAAAATGCCATCAAAAGTCCTTAAAAACTTTGATTTGGGTATTTAAATTTCATCATAGATTGATATCAACCAGGTTGCAGACCAGAACATACTAGTGTGGACAGCATTTTAATCAACACTGAGCTAAGCTCTGCTTCATTAATAAATAAAACCTGCAGTAACAGTGCCTTACAAGAATAAAAATCTTGCTCATGTTAAGTCTAAGGTGCTTAGTCCTGGTCTGGACTCTCCTGGGCAGCTCCTTTTACACAATGATAGACAAATCCATTTCCCTTCCCTTTTATGCTGTAGTATGTAGTCTCTAATGTCGCACCAGAAGGACAACATAAGTAGGCACACCTTATATTTAAGCATTTGGTCCTGAAGTGATTCATACCATTTCTGCTCATAACCTCTTTTTCTCTATATTTATTTATCTTATTTTTTAGAGAGAGGGGAAGACAGGAAGAGAGAGAAAGAAACATTGATGTATGAGAGAAATATCTGTCACTTGTCTCTCGTACATGCCTCCATGGGTACTGAACCCACAACGCAGGCATCCACCCAGTGCCCTGACCAGGAATTGAACCAGGAATTTTTCATTTTGTGGGATGATGCCAAACTAACTGAGCCACACTGTCGGCGCTGCCCATAACCTCTTATCAGAACTAGTCACACAGCCAAACTAACTGCAAGAGAGTCTGGGAAGTGTAAAGGAGCAGATGAGTACTGGTTATTTGGTGAACTCAAATAATCTCTTCTACATATAACTTTATATATTTTGTGATCTTCATTAACCATTTCCATGCCCCTCTTAGAGTATGCACAATTTCAAATGTTTTCTTGGCTATTTAAAATGCAATTTATGGGGTGTGTTGAACACTCACATTGCCTGTCTCAGGTCCTGACCACTGAGATATGGCTTACTGCCACTATTGGTGCTACACTATTCCGACCTTGGCAAATATCTGTGAAATTTCACATGACAACTATACATTAATCTCCTTGGTATTCAGGCTTCCACACAGACTAGGGAGTTTATCATTCCATTTGGAATTCTGTTGAGGGGATTATGTTGGAGCAGACTTAGAGCTCTTTCAAGGATGTTCTTAAACTCAAAACTTTTTACTTCCCTCTGACTTTCCTATTTCTCATCAGCTTTTGGCATCTTTATAAAATCTAAGGAAAGAGGTTCTTAATCATCATCGTGCATTCTTCTTAAATTTAACTGTGATAGGATATGTTTTGACTTTGATACTTAAAAGTACTTTATTTTCAGATTTCTGCAACTCTCCAACTGCTTTTTTTCCTCAACCTACAACCTCTTAAGAAGTTTAAACATTTTTTTCAATATGCTAATACTGACCAGAATGTAGAATGGTGTGAACAACCATATGGTAACAATTACAAACTAGATACAATAAGATAATCATAGTTCACCCATCTATAAAACTCTTGAATAATAACAAATTCTGAGAAGTCTTAATGAACTAAATTCCAAAGAAGCATGAGCCTTTTCAATGGTGAACAAAGAGCCACGGACACTTCCATAGTTGGAAGCAAGAACCTATGAAGAGTCCTGGCTGGTGTAGCTCAGTGGATTGAGTGCTGGCCTGTGAGCCAATGGGTTGCCAGTTCGATTCCCAGTCAGGGCATATGCCTGGGTTGTGGGCCAGCTCCCCAGTAGGGGGTGCGTGAGAGGCAACCACACATTAAGGTTTCTCTCCCTCTGCTGCTCCTTCCCTTCTCCTCTCTCTCAAAATAAATAAGTAAAATCTTAAAAAAAAAAAAAAAAAAAAACAGAACTGATGAGGAACGTAGGTGGTCAGAGGAGCAGGCCCATCTGTGCTTTTAGTGACATGATTGGTTGGCAAAATGGATTGGAATTTGGAAGAGCCCAAATGGAAAAATAAATCACTTGGTCATATTCTGTAAGAATTTACATTTCTTGCCCTAAGCTTTTTTGCTGAATATTCAGTAGAGAAGGCAGTAGAGTTTGCAGTAGAGTTAAGTCTGGAAAACAGAGAGAGTTTGAATAGTGTTCTTGTATTTCAACAAGGAAATCCTCCTAG
Source organism: Anoura caudifer (assembly GCA_004027475.1). Lineage (NCBI taxonomy): Eukaryota > Metazoa > Chordata > Mammalia > Chiroptera > Phyllostomidae > Anoura > Anoura caudifer. The sequence continues at coordinate 83,906 of PVKU01006816.1, forward strand.
AGAAATCCAAACCTTATGAGATAATTTTACTAATTTTTATCTGTAGGTAAATAATGTGAGAATATTATAAGATGGAAGTAAATGTTCTCCATTTAGCTTATTATTTTTGTCTTTTTAAATCCTCACCTGAGGACATTTTTTTCATTGCTTTTTAGAGAGAGAGGAAGGAAGAGAGAAAGGGAGAGAGAGAAAGACATGATGCTGGAAAGAAGCATCAATTGGTTGCCTCCCGTATGCTCCAGACCAGGGATTGAACTTGTAACCTAGGTATGTTCCCTGATGGGGAATCAAACCTGCAACTCTTTGGTTAAGGGATGATGCTCCAACCAACTGAGCCGCACCATCCAGGACTAGTTTATTATTTTTAAATATTCAGGACAAAAATATGGAAGGTGGCTTCCTTCACTTCTTATATGAATACAAATAAAACAAATGCAATATCTGGGAACTGATGTCAGAGTTACTAGTCTAGAGTTCACAGGGAGTTGTGTTGTAAGTTATCAAGCTGGGTCAAGACATTATGTATCCTGGAGAATATTATGCTAAGTGAAATAAGCCAGTCAGAGAAAGACAAATACCATATGATTTCACTCATGTATGGGATCTAATGAACAACCTGAACTAACAAGCAAAATGGAGACAGACTCACAGATAGAGAGCAGGATGACCATTAAGGCAGGGGGGGTAAGGGGTGGAGGGATTGAGCAAAAATGAAAAAGAACTCATGGACATGGACAGCAGTGTGGTGATTGCAGGGGGTGGGGCAAATATGGAAACTAAATGGTAGTGGAAAAAATACAATAAAATAAATAAATGAAAACAAAAGTGTAACCTTGAAAAAAGATGGCCAGTAATATATAAAAGGGTTTAATCTCATTAATACCTGAGGAAATGAGGACTTTTAAAAATGAGAGGTTTTATTTATTTGTTTTTGTTTTTGAAATTGGCAAACATATTTTTAGAAATGTTATAATCCTATGCTTGGGGACACAGGCACCCTCTGGCATCATTATTTGGAGTAAAAATTGGTACAGAACCTCTATTGCTCTGAAGGCCAGTTGGTAAGATGTAAGTATATAAATACATATGTAGATATAAATAAAGACATTCTGTATCAGTTTTATCAGTCTAACATATCACTTGCTCTAGAGTTAACCATAGCATCAAAACATAGAGTCATTCAGGCAACAGGAAAGTTCCCATAAATAATAGAATCTTACAATTGTATTCCTTGTTGGAACTTAAGAACCTTAGAAATCATCTGGCATAACACATGCTTTTTACTCATGAAGAAATTAAGCCACAAAGAGTAAATGACCTGAGTGTCATATGGCTTGTTTGTGGCACAGTCTAGTCCCCTGCCTCCATCTGGTATATTTCCCACCAAACCAACCTGAGTGTGTTGTCTTCAAAAATATATTGTGGAGTGTAGCCGTTATAGTTTATTTTTCTCTTCCACTTACAAAATATTTCTATTGTGTGAAAGGGTCATGAAATCAGATTGCTTGTGAAAGTAGATCTATCTCAGAATTATCCTTCTTTAATACTATGCTTCTCTTTCTCCTTTACTCTCTCCTTCTAATTTTTCCTCCCTCTTCCCCTTCCTTGTTCCTTCATTCTATTCCCTATCTACTCTCCCTCTCATCCATCTCTATCTTTTTCTATTTTTCATGTCTATAAAAGGGCTACACACACAAGTGACATAACAATTATCAAATTAATCTCTTATGTAACAATACTTTTCAAATATTTAAGTATTTCTTTAGTCAATGAGTTAGGCTTTATTTCAGATTAATAGTAAATTAAATTGCATTTCACATGTGTCATTAAATTTTCAAAGTCTTATATTTCATATGAGGGGACAAGCTCTGTCAGCACCTTCATATGGAAAAGATTCTAAGTGCAGGAGTAAACACAGCTTCCATGAACAATCATTCATCCTTTGGAAGTGTAATCAGAATTAATGAATTGAAAAAGTATTTTTACTGCCAGTAACACTGGCCAATAAATATCTAAAATGGCCATAATTTTTCAACATAGTTGGCTCTGACTGAGGTTTTCAAATGTTAGCTGAAGCAGAAATGAGAAAATGAGAATGATGTTGTGCAAGTCATTGGCTTGTTTGCTCTTGGATCCTGTCGGATTTATCTATTGCTGTGTAACAATCAACCAGAACACTTAGTGGCTTAAACAATGGCAATATTTGTTTTGATCATGGATCTGCAATTTGGGCAGGACTCAGTGGGGACAGCTTGTCTTTGCTCCATGTGGCATCAATGAGGATGGCTTGAAGGCTGGGGTTAGAATCATTTAAAGGTTCACTCCCCCACATATCTAGCCACCAATGCCAGTTGTCAGCTGGAAATTAGCTGTAGGTGTGAGCAGTACACCTGTTTCCTCATCGCTGCTTGGCTACTGCTATTCCCTAGGCTGCCTCACTGCCCTCTGTTGAATTTTTCGGGTATTTTACAAACTACTGTTAGCAATTATTTCCATGCATTAAATTCTCTTTGTTTGTTTACATCTCAGAAAACTTGGATTTCAAGGATGGAGAGGGGCAGGGAGAGAAAAAGAGCAATGCAGAAGCTATATCTTCTTTTATATATTCACGCAGTCACTTTCTGTTATATTCTGTTCCCTAGAGGCAAATCACTAAGACCAGTCATATTTAAGAGGAGGAGAATTAGACACTACTTTTGGGTAGCAGGATTGGGAACATGTTTTAAAACCACCGTAGCTTCCCTCCCCTAGTCATTTGCTTGTTTGCTCAGACCAAGCCTTGCTCTTTCCCTTCCTGTATCTATATATCAGGGCACTTATTTCTGCACAGTGCATTACCCAGGACCCCTTGCCTCTGTCTTATGATTAGGGGCAACCCTTGGAAGGCACTGAGAAGAAATTAGAGGATAAGATGAGGAAGGAAGCCAGAATAGTTCTTCTCTTCCTCCTTCCGGCAAAGTCTTTAACAGCGAGTGTATTTCTTCTGGTTCCAGTTCCCATTGGGAGTCCCCAGTCCCTGTGCTTTGGCAGCACCACTTCTTCCTTCTGTCTCACCACCAGCAGTGGTGGTAGCTGACATCTGTTGCCACCAATCCCTGGATTCCATTCCCACCCTCTGTGTGGAATTTTTAGGTCCTTTGGAATTAGGTAATGAGTTTCAAATATCATCTTTTCTCCAATGAACTATCCCAAAGAATTTTGATTTTCTAACAAAAAAACTGACAGACACAGATATGAGGACAAGGCAAAGAGCATGGGTTTAAAAAAAAAAACTGATGGAGATTTCATTGAGAGCTAGAAAACAAGTTAGGGAAAGGCTGCTTCAGTTTGTGATTTGATAATACAATTTTGCAGAACAAGAGCCATGAAGTTGTACACTGATGTGGACCCCGGCTCGTGGGGTCTGCCACATTGTGGATGAGGCACGAGAAATTCACATGGACTACCGAGTTCTGTGGAGGAAAGGGGACAGCATGGCTTTTCTCTCAAGAGGAGAAAAAGCCCCAGCCCTCACCATGACAAGCCTTTCTTTCTTTTCTGGGCACATTACATGATGGTCCTCATTTATTATGCACAGGTTCACTTTAGGTGGTTACCTTTTACAGAAAACAAAGGAGAGGATGCCGTTAATCACATCATAAAAGAAGCATATTTGCAAATGAAAGGGAAAAGTGTTTGAATCGGTTACACTCATCCTTGGAAGGTTTAGCACGGATTTTAGGAAGTTACAGTAAGCACTTGCTGCCTCAATTCAGGGTGAGGGAGTTTTAACAGAAGCAAGACTCAAAGTGGCCTAGGTACATCGCAGGCCTGATTTCCCATGGGAGAACCTATTCATGGGCTTGGGTCCTGTCTGGGCACATGCCACACAGAATAGTCTCCTATAGTACATTATATATTCCACATTTCACCTATATTTAGAAAAACAGGTGAATAGCAAGTACCATGGATTATTTAAGTGGCTGTGTCATACACTCAGAATTGGTACAGGACAATGCTGTAGGTCAGGGATGCCACAGTATATAAGAATAAAGTCACATCAATCAAAACAAGGATATGTACAATACATTTTATATGGTCATCAAAGATTTTCATTGTGATCATTGTGATGCCTAAAGAACCTGTACTCTAGTTTCCCAAATTCTCATTGTTCCAACTACATCATATTGCTTTATTGTTTTATGATAAGCTGGGTTTTTATGTTATTGTTATATGGTATCAGCTTATAAGGGACTTTACTATATGAGGGGGGACCCCCAAAAATGAATTATCTTCTGGAGTGTGGGCCCCTTGTAGTACAGGCTTCCCCTGATAGCTGAGTGTTCTAGGAACTGTATCAGTTCCATCTGTATCAGTGTACCAGTTGGCGTTGTTGTGAGAGGATGCATTTGGCTTCAGTGAATTTTTTTGAAGACTCTTTCAATGTGTTTGCCCATTTTATATTGGGTGATTTATAAGTGCACCTGCCCATACCACACTAAGTGTTCAGAAGTTTTTGACAAAAATGACCCCCATGCCCCACCAGCCTTATTCACCCCATCTCACCCCAAATGACTTTTTTTTTGTTTACCAAGTCCTCAAAAGGGAAACATTTTGCCAATGTGGAAGAGGTGAAACAAACAAACAAAAAAAAAAAACAGTAGAAGCATTCAAAGGCATCAAAATCAAGGTATTCAAAACTATTTTGAGCAGTGGAAAAAATGTCTCAATAGGTATGTTGTATCAAATGGAGAGTACTTTGAAGGCGACTGAAGTTTAAACATGTAAGAATAAATACACAATTTTTTATAAATAAATTCCAGTTTTATGGGTCCTCCCAGTATGCTCAAACAAAAGGTTTTACTTATACTTTCAAATACAAAAAGAACTGTTAAAAATTTGTGATTTAACAAAACAAGATCTTCATTTCTTTTTGGAGGAAAGTGGGAAGAAAATTTGGAGATATTTGCGTGTTCAGTGGGGTGGCACATTCTAGGAGCTGTGACATTTCAACTTCTTTCCCTCCTTACATTATTGATACAGTTTATTTGTAATGGTTTTTATTTTATTTTTAAAAATTTGTATTAAATTTATAGGGGTGATATTGATTAATAAAATTACATTGGTTTCAGGTGTACAATTCTATAACACATCATCTCTATACTGTATTGTGTCTCCACCACCCCAAGTCCAGTCTCCTTCCATCACCATTTATTCCTCCTTTATCCTCTTTTACTTTCCCACCCACCCTTTCCCTCTGGTAATCACCAGACTGTTGTCTCTGACTATGAGGATTTTTTTGTTACTTAAATCCTTTCACCCTTTTCACCCATCCATCCAACTCCCTTCCCCACTGACAGCTGTCAATGTGTTCTCTGTATCTATGAGTCTGTTTCTATTTTGTTAGCTTATTTTGTTCATTATATTCCACATACAAAAATAAGATCATATGGTCCTTGTCTTTCTCTGACTGAGTTATTTCACTTAGGATAATACTCTCCAGGTCTATCCATGCTGTTGCAAAGGATAAGATTTCCTTTCTTTTTTAGGGCCAAGTAGTATTCCACTGTGTAAATGTACCACGACTTTTTTATCCACTCATCTACTGATAGGAACCTGGGCTGTTTCCAAATCTTGGAGATTGTAAATAATGCTGCAATGAACATAGGGGTTCATGTGTTCTTTCAAATTAGTGTTTCAGTTCCTTTGCATAAATTCTCAGAAGTGAAATCACTGGGCATAAGGCAATCCATTTTTAATTTTTTGAGATAACTCCATACTGCTTTCCACAGTGGCTGCATCAGTCTACATTCCCACCAACAGTGCAAAAGAGTTCCCCTTTCTCCACATCCTTGCCAGTACTTGTTTATTGATATATTGATGATAGTCATTCAGACAGGTGTGAGAGGTTATCTTATTGTGATTTTAATTTGCACCTCTCTGACGGCTAATGATGTTAAGCATCTTTTCATATGTCTATACATAGAGTCTGCCTTACTCTATACAACTTTCCCATGTTTTAAGTTCCAGTAACTTCTCCCTTGTTTCTTAGGACATAGGGATGGTGACAATTCAATCATTGCTAGCCTAATTTCTTAACCTATCTCTGTGGTTCCTCCTATACTCAACCTAATCTTTTGTACTTAGTAAGTTTATCAAGGCTCTATGAATTAGTTTAATTTCAGTATGTCATGTTTCCTGACAAGACACAGTAAAACTGAGGCCAGTAAAGCTTTGTTAAATAAAGTATCCTCAAACAGCACAATAGAAGCTGGAGTACACAAATGTCTTTATGTAATAAGAAAATGAACTTCCTTTAATGGAGTTCAAAAGATGTGACATAAAATATAAGCCAGCCTTAACAGAGAAAATTGATCCCTATGTATAAGTTGAAAAAAGGTGAACACAACAACATACAGGCATCTTAGACCAGGGATTTTCAATTGGTGTGCTGCAAGAATTTGTAAAACATGAAATAACTGACTGTTTAGTCAGGGGCACTTACCTCTTTTCTCTTAGATTGTCAAACAAAACAACAATAGCCATCAGTATGAATGAATCAAAATTATACCTATTTTTTGGTCAGATCAGCAAAAACTGATATAATTTTTGTGTGTGGCAGAATTTTAGTCATTAGTTTATGTGCTCCATGAAATTTAAAAGGTTGAAAATTGCCAGCTTAGACCAATGTTACGTTACCAGCTTGTAGGATATTACTTCTCAGACAGAGCAGGTTCAAACATTGCATATTCTTAAGTGCAATTGAAATTTTATAAAGCATTCACTTAAATTAAATAATCTCAATCATTTTCTGGATGAATAATTCTCAGTGGAAATAAGTACCCCAGTATCTGAGTAGAAGAGCATGTGTACAAGTACTCATTATATTTTTTGGCATTTCAAATTGACTTAGGATTTTAAAATTGGGTATAATTTTCCAGAAAAATCTCCAAGTAATTAGACTGCAGAAGAACTTTACAAGCATAGCTTATCCTATGAACAGTTAAACAGTGTCAGTGAAACATTTCTGTGTGAGCAGAGGATGCCAATTTCTACCATGAGAAGCAGCAGTAAGTTACATGTCCCAGTCTTTAAACAGAATAAAGACTCTCCTTACATTATCTGGTGCTATATGTTTTAACATAATAAAACCTTTTGTGATTAGGAATGTTCATCATCTTACAGCTTTCGAAAGTATCATTTTTGTATTTTCTTGATACCTTTAAGAGTGCAAGTTTTATAGGTGAGAAAAGTAAAGCTCTTCGCTGCATTATTCTCCCAAATTTTAATCTTAGATAACACATCTTCTTTTAACATTAAATATTAAAAGTAAAAATAGCATATAACCATAACTCTCAGTGATCTGGGAAAGTAAGCTCACATATCTAAAGACTCTTATGGTTAGGGTAATGGTACAGCCACTCTATGGTCATATCAAAATTTTTAGATACTTTCACAATGGAAACCTGAAACTAAATTTATTACCATATTAAAAGTCATATTTTATAAATTATTGATATACAAGTCTTGTCACTGATTTGTAAAAATCAATATATATTGATTAGTAATGTTACTAAATCAAATAATAATTTAGGTATTTTGTTAACATATTTGGGGATAAATGTATGGATTATATAAGTTTAAATGATAGAGTTATGTTGGCAATACCAGTACAAAAATATTTATAAGATTTATAAAGCACTCACTAAATTCCAGGTGTTGTTCAAGATAGAAAGATAATTAAGACACAGTCCTTATCGGAAAACTTGTAATCAAAAGAAAGGAGAAAGCATGCATTTGATTGAATAAAATGTAAGTTAAAACATAGACTTCTGGTCAAGATGGCAGCATAGGCAGACACAGCTTGGCTCTTCATACAACCATATCAAAATTATAACTACCATAAAGAACAGTTATCACTCAGGAATGTCAGAAACTGAGTTGAATGGAAGCCTGACAACTACAGAATTAAAGAAACCACAACCATCCAGGCTGGTAGGAGAGGTGAAGATGTGGAATGGGCTGTTCTGACACCCATATGGATAAAAATTCAAGGATACCTCAGGATGGAGGAGTCCCAGACCCACCCCAGGCCCCTCAGCCCAGGATTCCAGTGCAAGGAAGATAAGTCCCCACAACTTCTGGCTGTAAAAACCAGTAGGGATTGAGTTGGAATAAACTTCTGGAGCCCCGAGCAGTTCCTCTTAAAAAACCACAGGTGGATTCACCTACTCAGACTCATTCCCTCTGAGCTCCAGCACTGGGGTAGCAGCTTGAAAGGCACCAATGGTATATAGGGAGAAACTGAAGTATCTGGCATCAAGGTAAGCAGAGGCCATTATACCTCTTCTAAACCCTCCTCCCACAGAGCCAGCAAGCTGGTGCCATATCTGAGACTTCATACACCTGGCTAACATCTCCTGACTCACCTTGGAGATGCCCAGAGGCTCTGCCCCACCCAATTTACAGGCCTATCCAAGCTGCTTTTCCACAAGAATAGCTGGTCTTGGCTCCTAAATCCAATCGAGCAAGCAACAGCTGGCTTCAGTGAGACCTAGTAGCTGCCAGATTAGATTCACAGCTTGGCTTTGCCTGGAAATCTCCAGACCCAGGACAAATAGTAGACATCTCAGATTGCTTTACAACTCAGGCAGTGTGCTCCAGGCAAAACACAGGTGGGGCCTGAACTTGGCCTGCATCACTTGGGAAACCACAGGGCCAGCACACCCAGTGGGCAGCTACAGACCATGTCTGAGCACCAGCACCCTGCCTCTACAGTGATTCTCCACAGAGGTTGGAAGTTGATCAGTAGTAACAACTGGTCCTTGCAGCTGACTGGCCTGGGTAAATCATTCCCTTTGACCTGCCAATAACAACCAAGGCTCAACTACAAGAGGAGGGTGCACTCAGCCCACATGAAGGGTGCACCTCAAGTACCCAGTTTGGGTCATAGGGGAGGCTCTCCCACTGGACCCTAGAGGACACCTTACTACATTAGGCTATGCTACCAAGACAGGGAGGCAAAACAGCTCTACCTAATAAATAGAAACAAACACAGGGAGGCTGCCAAAATGAGGAGACAAAGAAACCTGGCCCAGATGAAAGAACCGATCAAAACTCCAGAAAAAGAGCTAATCGAATTGGAGATATGCAATCAATTAGATGCAGAGTTCAAAACGCTGGTTATAAAGATGCTCAAGGAATTAGTGAGGACCACAGCAGCATACAAAAGACCCAGTCAGAAATGATAGAGACACAAATTGAAATAAAGAACAATTTACAGGGAAACACCAGTAGAGTGGATAAAGCCAAGAATCAAATCAATGATTTCAAACATAAGGAAGCAAAAAACAAACAAACAAAACAATCAGAACATCAAGAAGAAAAAAAGAACCTTAAAAAAATGAGGATAGCCCTGGCTGGTGTAGCTCAGTGGACTGAGCGTGGGCCTGCGAACCAAAGGATCGAGGTTCAATTCCCAGTTAGGGCACATGCCTGGGTTGCAGGCCAGTTCCCAGCAGGGGATGCACAAGAGGCAATCATACATTGATATTTGTTTCCCTCTCTCCTTCCTTTTCCCTCTAAAGATACATAAATAAAAATTTTTTAAAAAATGAGGATAGTGTAAGCAGCCTCTGGGACAAGTTCAAGAGGTCCAACATTCACATCATAGGGGTGCCCAAAGGAGAAGAGAAAGAGCAAGAAATTGGGAATCTACTTGAAAAAAATAATGAAGGAAAACTTCCCTAATTTGTTGAAGGAAATACACATGCAAGTCCAGGAAGCACAGAGAGTCTCAAACAATATGGATGCAAATAGGCCCACTCCAAGACATATCATAATGAAAATGCGAAAGGTTACAGGTAAAGAGAGAATCTTTAAAGCAACCAAAGAAAAGAAGTTAGTTACCTACAGGGGAGTTCCCATAAGAGTATCAGCTAATTTCTCAAAAGAAACTTTGCAGGCTCAAAGGGATTGGCAAGAAATATTAAAAGTCATGAAAAGCATGGAACTACAGTCAAGATAGCTCTACCCAGCAAAACTGTCATTTAGAATCAAAGGGCAGATAAAGAGTTTCCCCAGCAAGAAAAAACTAAAGTAGTTCATCATCACCAAACCATTATTATACAAAATGTTAAAGGAACTTATTTAAGAAAAAGAAGATCAAAACTATGATCAATAAAATGGCAAAAAATACATATCTATCAGAAGAGAGTCAGAATCATGGATACGGAGAGTGTTTTGATGGTTGCCAGACAAGAGGGTGGATGTGTGGGAATGGATGAAGAGGTGAGGGGATTAAGAAGTACAAATAAATACTTACAGAACAGCCATGGGATATAAAGTACAGTATAGAAAATGGAGTAGCCAAAGAACTTATATGCATGACCCATGGACATGAACAATGGTAGGGGTATTGCCTGAGGGAGTTGGGGGTGCGGAATGGAGGAGTGCAAAGGGGGAAAAATCAAGACAAGTGTAAGAGCATAATCAATATAATATAAATAAATAAATAAAACCATAATAAAGGCCCTCAGACAAATACAAGAAAAATGTTATGAGTATTTACAGAAGTAGATCATATTTGGTTGAGTTTATCAGAAGAATAACTGAAAAGGTTTGAGAAGGAAATACACCTTGAGGGATCAATAGGATTTCTTTTTTCTTTTTTAAAATTAATTTTAATTGTTGTTCTTGTACACTTTTCTGTCTTTTATTCCCAACCCAGCCCACTGCCCCAGCCCTCCCCACCTCCCTCCCATTTCCACCCCCCCTAGTTTTTATCCATGTGTCCTTTATACTTGTTCCTGTAAACCCTTCCCCTTTTCCCCTAAAATTTCCTCCCCTCTCCCCTCTGGTGACTGTCAGTCTGTTCTCAATTTCAGTGTCTTTCGTTATATTATGCTTGTTTATTTGTTTTGTTGATTAGGTTCCTGTTAAAGGTGAGATCATATGGTATTTGCCTTTCATTACCTGGCTTATTTCACTTAGCATAATGCTCTCCAGTTCCATCCATGCTGTCATGAAGGGTAGGAGCTCCTTCTTTCTTTCTGCTGCATAGAGTTCCATTGTGTAAATGTACCATAGTTTCTTGATCCGTTCATTTACTGATGGGCACCTAGGTTGCTTCCAACACTTGGCTATTGGAAATTATGCTGCTATGAACCTTGGAGTGCATAGGTTCTTTTGGATTGGTGTTTTAGGGTTCCTAGATATAAACCTAGCAGTGGAATTGCTGGGTCAAAAGGTAGGTCCATTTTTAGTTTTCTTAGAAATTTCCATACTGCTTTCCATAGTGGTTGCACCAGTCTGCAATCCCACCAACAGTGCACTAGGGTCCCCTTTTCTCCACAACCTCTCCAACACTTGTTGTTTGTTGCTTTGTTTATGATGGCCATTCTGACTGGTGTGAAGTGGTATCCCATTGTGGTTTTACTTTGCATCTCTCTGACAGCTAGTGATATTGAGCATCTTTTCATGTGTCTCTGAATCCTCTGTAAGTCCTCCTTGGATAAATGTCTGTTCAAGTCTTTTGCCCATTTTTTAATTGGGTTTCTTGTCTTCTTAGAATGGAGTCGTGTAAGTTCTTTATATATTTTGGAGATTAAACCCTTGTCTCAGGTATCATTGGCAAATATGTTTTCCCATACAGTTGGTTCTCTTTTTATTTTAATACTGTTTTCTGTAGCCATGCAGAAGCTTTTTATTTTGATGAGATCCCATTTGTTTATTCCTTCCTTTATGTCCCTTGTTTTGGGGACATATCAGTAAAAATGTTGCTGCATGAAATATCTGAGATTTTCCTGCCTATGATCTCCTCTAGGTCTTTAATGGTGTCACAGCTTATATTTAACTCTTTTATCCACCTTGAATTTATTTTTGTGTATGGTGTAAATTGGTGTTCAAGTTTCATTTTTTTTTTGCATGTAGCTGTCCAGTTCTCCCAACACCACTTATTGAAGAGGCTACTTTTACTCCATTTTATGTTGCTGCCTCCTTTGTCAAATATTAATTGACCGTAGAGAATTGGGTTTATTTCTGGGCTCTCTGTTCTATTCCACTGGTCCATGTGCCTGTTTTTGTGTCAGTACCAGGCTGTTTTGATTACAGTGGCCTTGTAATACAGTTTGGTGTCACGTATTGTGATCCCTCCTACTTTGTTCTTCTTTCTCAAAATTACTGCAGCTATTCGAGGTTGTTTATGGTTCCATAAAAATTTTGAAGTGTTTGTTCTATGTCTGTGAAATATGCTATTGATACTTTAATAGATATTGCATTGAGTCTGTAAATTGCTTTGGGTAGTATGGATATTTTGATGATGTTGATTCTTCCAAGCCATGAACACAGTATTTGTTTCCATTTGTTTGTGTCTCCCTTGATTTCTTTCTTCAGTGTTGTGTAGTTTTCTTTTTTTAATTAAATTTTATTTTAATTGTTGTTCTTATACAGTTTTCTGTTTTCTACTCCCATCCCGTCCCTCCGCCCCAGCCCTCCCCCGCTCCCTCCCATTTCCCCCCCCCCCCCTAGCTTTTGTCCATATGTCTTTCATACTTGTTGCTCTAATCCCTTCCCCTTTTCCCTGGATATTCCTATCCCTCTCCTCTCTTGTTCTCAATTTCAGTGTCTTTGGTTATATTATGCTTGTTTGTTTGTTTTTTTTTATTAGGTTCCTGTTAAAGGTGAGATCATATGGTATTTGCCTTTCATTACCTGGCTTATTTCACTTAGCATAATACTCTCCAGTTCCATCCATGCTGTCATGAAGGGTAGGAGCTCCTTCTTTCTTTCTGCTGCATAGAGTTCCATTGTGTAAATGTACCATAGTTTCTTGATCCATTCATTTATTGATGGGCACCTAGGTTGCTTCCAACACTTGGCTATTGTAAATTGTGCTGCTATGAACATTGGGGTGCATAGGACCTTTTGGGTTGGTGTTTCAGGGTTTCTAGGATATAATCCTAGCAGTGGAATTGTTGGGTCAAAAGGTAGGTCCATTTTTAGTTTTCTTAGAAAATTCCATACTGCTTTCCATAGTGGCTGTACCAGTCTGCAGTCCCACCAACAGTGTACTAGGGTCCCCTTTTCTCCACAACCTCTCCAACACTTGTTGTTGGTTGTTTTGTTTATGATGGCCATTCTAACTGGTGTGAGGTGGTATCTCATTGTGGTTTTAATTTGCATCTCTCTGATAGCTAGCGATATGGAGCATCTTTTCATGTGTTTCTGGATCTTCTGTATGTCCTCCTTGGAGAAGTGTCTGTTCAAGTCCTTTGCCCATTTTTTAATTGGGTTGCTTGTCTTCTTAGAGTGGAGTCGTGTAAGTTCTTTATATATTTTGG